>QVNW01001593.1:0-30661 GCA_014825475.1 Pseudomyrmex flavicornis
ATATATATATATATATATATATATATATATAAATGTATATAGGTGGTACACGGTACCACACGGCGACGGTGGCCTTTGCTTTCTGTTTGTACACCCAATCAGGATCGGACTAAAAATAGGGGTGCCGTGACCGAACCACGTACGCTCGATTCCACAATTATGCATTTCCTCGATTCAGCAAATCCCCGGCTACTATTTTCCAGCAGACGCGCGACGTCCGAGAAAGACAGAGATCGATTTCATCAATCGACCCTCTCTCCCTTCCTCTCCAACTGCCGTTTTCGTTAACAGAAATCGGTCTCTTTCTGTTTCCTTCGGCAGTTTTTCTAGCAAAAAAAATGAAAGAAAACGGACAAGCGGTTAGTTTTTTGTCAAAGTTTCTTTTCTACCGCGTCTAAAAGAAAGAACTTCGAAAGTGAATTTTTTGGAAATTTTTCACAGTCGAGATTTTGTGTTTGAAACCTGGGGGAAAAAAGTATTCGCGCGCGTTTTATTTCATTGCCATTTACAAGTGCTCTCTTATAATTTAATCGAGAATCGAATTATTCACGCTTGTAAATTTGCTTTCGAAAAAACGTTCGGGATTTTAGGAGCGAACGTTAAAAAAGATCACACGCGTTTTTCCGCGCGTGTAATAGTTTTTTTTTTTTTTTTCGGGAAAGGGGTTAACAGCGTTGAGAAGTAAAGCACATGTATGATGTGTTTTTTTTTGCAACTCACCTCCCTTCTCTCTAAAGTATGCGGAAAGTTATTAAAAAAAATATTGTCCATTAAGCGTGAACGAACATTTAGTTGCGCCGACGTTGTTTCGCGGATAAACGCTCCGAAGTGTTCTCGTAGTTGCCAAGTCACGTTCGCCTAGCGTTGATGAAATCAGTGCTTAAGTGAGAGAGAGCGGCCGCTTTTCATGACTGTATAATACATATGCAAATTCGACGGCGTCGCCGTGATTTTTTCGACCGATATGAATCGGCGGGAAGTTCTCGAAATAATGTACTTGCGCGCACAGGGAGGTGCGGGAGAATCTGTCGGAATGACGATTGCGAGAATGTCGGTCATGAAAATTGATAAGTTTGAATCTCATTAAAATCGCAGCTTTGCACTAATTTAGTTTATCATCTCGTTATTTTGCTTTCGAGCCTACACAAACAAAACTTCACTTCTGCGTTCGCTCTCTTGGATCTTGGGACGGTTTCACAATTTCGTCAAAAAAATTGTAATAAAAATAGTTTGTGCGGCTTGCAAGTGTCGCGGTGCGAGGGAGGAAGGATTGCGTCGGTGAGAGCAACCGCGGGAGCAACCGGTGTGAGGTGAGGGCGAAAGCAAAAGGAAGGATGGACGGAAGGAAGGCACCCCGAAGTTTTGGCGGCCGCCGAACGATTTTTCTTTGCCGGGCGCGCTGCATTGCGGCTGCGACGCGGCGCGACGCAACGCGACGCGACGCGATGCGACGCATAGCCGTGTCGTCTCGTGTGCGCTCGCTCGCTCTCTCGACGTGGGGAAAATGCGGTATACCCGTTCATTGTGCGCACGAATAATAATCCGAGGAGAAAAAAAACCGAGGAGAGAAAGGCGAACACGCGCCTTTGTCGTTCGAGCGAGCTAGTTTCAACGATTGAAAAATTGGAATGTAATAATAGCAATATGTGGGGGAAGAAACTGCGCGCAAGAGCGCAGAACGCGTTTGTGAGAGAAACAAAGTAAACGCGCACTGAAGAATTTATTTACGGAGAATGAAAAAAAAAAAAAAAAAATTTATCTCCTCTACAATTAAAACAAGAAGAAAATTTGAATCGAAAACGTAAGCTGTGGATTTTCATTATGGAAAATTCTGTGTGTTTTCTGCGTCGAGTTTTTCGCTCCCACCTCCGCTTTTCTTTTTCTCTTCCCGATCAAATGGATTTCAAAGAGATCGACAGAAGAAGAGAAAAAAAATATTTATAAAACTTTGTATTTGGATGATGTAAAACTTTGCATTCGCGAGATCGACCAAGGAAAGAAAGCAGGGAGAACTCTCAGAGGAGGGTTGAGAAAAACGAGACCGAGAGAGCAAGAGAAAATAGGACTCGGTGTCTGATGCGGTGCCTGGTACACTCCACAGCCACGTTTCTCGCTGTTTTATCACGCATGTCACGAACGGAACGAATTTCCGATTGCTCGAAGTGAGTCGGGGAGGAAGGAGAAAGAGGAGGAGGGTGGACCCGCCAAATATCAAGCAGCGCGCCCCGATACTATCAGCGCCCTTTATCGCGGAAAGAATTACAGCGCGCCCCCGGTCGCCCCCTTTCCACTGCTGTGATAATCGAGGTGCAGAAGCGGAGAGAATTGCTAATGTTCATGGCGCAATGTTTTCACAGAACATACATACACACATGTGCTACATTTATATCGGTCTATTGCTGAATATCGAGATAATTTTCCATGAACTTGGCGCACTGCCCGTTCCGCTTATTACGGTAATGTGTTGAAAATTTTCTCTGTGTATGTGTGTGTGTGTGTGCGCGTGTGCGTATGTGTGTGTAAAAGAAAAAGGAGACGCACACACACTGAGATACGGCAAAGAAGTTAACGAGCAAAGGTAAACCTTTGGTTTTAAACGACTCCGAGCCGCAAAAATGCAGCGAACTTCGGACGCGCCACGAGTCGCCGTAGATTAGGTCAATATTTGGCTCGCTTACATAGATAATCGGGTCAAGGATTACCCGCCGCTGTCGAATGCGTTTGTTATTTCGATAACGTTTATTATCGTTATTTGCTACTACACTGCGCGTAGTTTCCTTCCTCTCTATCTCTCTCTCTCTCTCTCTCTCTCTCTCTCTCTCTCTCTCTCTCTCTTTCTCTCTCCTTTCGCATTCTCCGTTGAGAATTTTCGCTTCAACTTGTATCAATTCGAGCGTCAATCCTCATCGCACAACTCTTCAAAAATCGTTACAGTATTTCCCGCGCCGTTTGCAGTCGAGTTCGCACGGAATTCTTGAATTGTTCTCTTGCACGTCCCGAGCTTCGTAAATTATAATCCAGTCGACAGTGCGCACTGCAAATTTATGCGATCCAGCGTGAAGCGCTCAACCCCCAGAGTCTTTATTAATTTATCTCCTTTTGGGACTTAACGGACTCTGAGGGAAGGGAGGAGGGAGGGTTATATATCCTCGCGGCCTTAATCGGCGCCGGTTCTGAAAATATAACACGAGTCGGAATCGCGATGAGAGCCGAGCAGTCGGGCTGACCTAGAGGTGTCACTAGGTTAGCGTGTCCACGGGCCATCCATAACTCCCGATGATACCCGGCGATACACGTTCGCTTTTATCCTGTCATAGGGAACGAGACTGTACGGCGCGGTGGGCGACGGGGCGGATTCGTGGCGTGTTTCCGATCCGCAGCGGCGGAATTATGCAAAACCGCCGGGGTTCGGGTGTCTCACGAAAAAGAAGACGTCGACACGACTACAACAACGACGACACGTACACACTGCCGGAGGAGATAATCTTCTAAAAGCGCTACTGCGTATTTAAATACGGAACGCCTCGAAACCATGTATATTTCGGGAGGGGGGGGAATGGGAAGAGAACGCAATTTGTTTTCGCGGAGATGCGCTGCCGCAGCGTCAATTAATTCACGAACGAAGGCAAAGTGAAAAAGCATTTTTTTCCAGTGAGAAAAATGCACCGTTTCTTTTAGAAGCTTTCTGTTAGCGGAAGACGTCTCGCGAAATATTTTTTCTCTCTTTTTTGTAATTAATATTTCTTTAATCGTGGGAAAACGTTACATATTGTACTTTTTTTTTCATTAAGAAGTATAAAATAATAATAAAATAATAAAATATAATAATAATAAAAGAACCAATGCTAAAAATACATCATTATCTTTCTTTCCACTCATTGATTGCTCGAAGATCGCAGACGTTCTTGCAATTTCATTAAGAGAGAAACTTTCAGTCGACCGAAGAATCTTGGGGGTGTGAGAGAAAAAGTGAAAGAAAGAGAGAAAGAGAAAGAGACGGAGAAAAAGAAATATTCAGTGGTCTTTTTCTGGGACGCTCGAGGCTACGCGCTCGTGCATATTTCGTCCGAGCAACCGTTTTATTTTTCCACCCCGCGCGCGCGGTAATTTCCTAAATGTCCGCGTCGCGAAACTCGACCCCGCAGTGCAGCCAGTCAGCCAACCAAGTCGAGCCGAGCCAGTGACGCCCTGACCTTTCGTTTCTCGGTCAACGATCGTCCGTGTGTCTGTGCGTGCGCGTGTGTATGTGTGTGAAACGAAAATTCGCAGACGTTCTTCCACCCCAATATCCAACCACCCTTTCTCATCGAACCACCACCGAACTGTCGCTCGGCATTCTTAAAGAGAAACGTTCCGTTTTAATGGAATACTTCGACACACGGCGCGAGCGAAACGAAATGAAACAAAAATAACGCGAAACTTCTATTTCGGGGACGCGATCCCGGAAATTTCAAGAAAACACATCCTCCGAACTCGTCTCTATTTTATCGCCGTGTTAATTAATTGGCGCTCGCGAAACGTTTCGGGATCCTACAAATTTATGTCGAAATGGATATTTTGGTTCCGCGCGCATTTTGCAGAATCCGCGAATCTTCTTCATTTCCGCGCACGATAATACCTTCCCGCGCGTCACTCCTACCCCCGCGAAAGCACCTTTCATCCGTTCATATACCGAATTCCACATTGCCGGGAAGACAAATATACTGACGACCGGAATTTCTAATAAGGCGCATATATACGCCCTACTTTCCGGCGAGCGATGACGCGCACGTGGAATTCGCGGATAATAACGAATTCGCGCGCAATCCGCTCTAGCGAAGAATGAAGGGTGAGCGAAATGAAGGGCGGGATCAAATTTAATAATATGCAAAAGAAGGAGGAGTGCATGCATGTGTGCGCGAGCGGGAATGAGAAATTTCCATAACAAATTGGTGTTGCATTGCTCCCTTTTTTTTTTTTTTTTTTTTTTTCGCTGTTTATTTTATATTGTGTCATCGTGATCCTTTTACTGCTTTTTTATTTTATCAACGCGTTCTTAAGCGGATTTGTTCTACTTCAACAAACGTTTTGTTGTGTCTCCCCATTTCTGAGATGTAATTTCAAAATAACGAATTCACGTTAATGTTTTCATATCCTGTTCGGTTTATCTGTACTCAATCTTATTTTTACTTAGAATCTCGTTCGATTTCTCTGACCGAGCGCACCACGCTCTATATTGCAGAGACGATGCTCCATGAACGAAGAATGTAGACGAGAAGAAAAAGGAATCTGCCAGTCGCGGATTCGGAGGAGGACATCGTCGCCGTCTGAAATCTAATAGCCTTGAGCATCTTCCTCGCATCTTTCTTACTGTAAGTACTGAAAGAGAGAAAGAGAGAGAGAGAGACAAAAGAGTTGGCGGATAGTTAGCTACACAATTATTACTTGAGCGATGAAAGCTGAGCAACTCGAATGATTTTTAACGTTGTTTTAACTTTGTCAAAAAAAAAAAAACGAGGTTTGACTTCTGTAAACGTGTTTCAAAGAAACGCAACACGTACGTATCTCTATGTAAGTTTTTTTTTTTCGTTTAAAATTATTAACGCAATACATTGTCGCAATACTTCGCGTCTTCGCGAAGATCGCAACGTTTTGCGGCGACATAGAAATTGAGGAACTTTTGTCTTTATATACGAACGAAGAGAACAATTGTTTCGCGAGCGTCGTCGTCTGGTGAGGACGATTTACTCGATCGATCTGCAGCAACACGGTCGAGCCGTGACGACTTGATCGGCGAGCTCTGTCTATATCACGTATAAGTGTCGCAGTGCCAAGGGAAGTAACTAGTCGCTTCGCTCTAATGCGGTATCCATCGGCCTCGCTCGCTGTCTGTCACTCTCATGACCGTTTCAGCCAGCCGTGTTAGTCAGTCAGTGCTTCATATCGGCGGGGCACGTCTCATCTCGCGCAAGCTCTCCGAAAGCTCGTCGTCGTCGCGTGTAGTCGGTCCGTCATTCGCTCATTCACGGAGTTTCGCGAGTGCGTAATTGAATCTAATTGAAACAAGTACGAGTTAAGCGTACGCGATAATATCGGGTAAACGAGTGAACAAAATAAAAAAAAGGTTGAGAATTTCGGTGAGTTCTTTCAGACAAAAAGCGATTTTTGTTAATTTCTCTCTCACGCCACTTTTGTTTCTCCCTTCCTTTATTTCTCTATTTCGTTTCTCACTTTTTCAATGAATTCGACAAAGTTACACACACACACACACACACACACACACACGATCTAAACCGCCGCCAAGCTTTGACTCTGAATTTTAATTACGCAAAAAGTTGGACGTTCGCGTCCGACAAATTGAATTATTTATTTTCACTGTTATTAAATAACTGCGTTTGTTACTCGATTATTCGACCAATAAAAGTAACCCTTTTTTTCCTTATTGAATCGGTACGATTTTCGAATTCTCAGAAACCCCGATCTCGTCCTTCGCATTTGATTAGTTCGTTTCGCGACGCGCTTTCGCGATGGAAAAAAACTTTTTAATCTCGAGCGCACGAGCTCTTTACGAGATTCTCTTTCTCTCTTCGCACCGTTCTGTCGTTAATAAATTCTAATTTCTGATGACATTAATGCATGCGCAATCTCTCGCTCGCTCGCTCGTCTCGTGTGTAAACTTCCGCGTGCGGCAACATTCCCGTGGACGCGCTGCGTGTGACCAAATGCACGTTCGGCCACGCACGGAACACGTAGAAGGAAGTTGCTAATCAACGTGTGGACCTTCGTGTGGTAACTAGAGAATACTATCATCCTAGTAATCCCTCCTAACGTGCGTTATCGAGCACGACGACGTGTTTCTCTCTCTCTCTCTCTTTCTCGTGTCAGTATCGCGAAAGTAGATTTTCAAAGCTTTTATTCCGCGACGTATTATCACGAGGCATAGTTTTTTTTTCTAATTTTTTTCGCTGACACAATATATATCGGTCCACACACGTTTCTCGCGCATTATTCTTTCAAACGATTAAAACGGAAAATCGAGCTTTAAAATCGGTCGAGGGATTTGCGATTTTATCTCGCGTGCTTGTAAAAAAAAAAAAAAAAATATCTTTAATAATGCGCGAGAAATTTTTCGGAACTATCAAACATTCGCGATTTCGAGAATTTCTGTTAGCGCATTAACTAATTAGATCAGATCTAATTTTCACCAATTTCTGTGTGTAACTTGAAAAGTGTTGGGAAATTCGGAATAAACTTCAAAATATTATTATATGTGACATTCGAACAAGATAGTCTCGGTCGAAAAGCAAGTCGCTGAGACTCGAATTGAGATTAATCGGATGGATACCGAGGTCCACTTCGGTAAAAAAAAAAAAAAAAAAGAAGAAGAAACACTATAGATATCTTGATGTGTAAATCGAGAATACATACGGATCAATATGGCGTACATAAAAAATTTTTGAACTTGTATTTTTACGTTCGCAAGAATGGGAAATTATCGGTGAAATTTTTATGGCTTCCTCTCGCTTTTTGTTGGAAAAAAAAGTTCCTTTCGGAACCTTTTATGTGCGCGCATTTCCCAACCGCGATCTCGCACGCACGCGAATAATATTTAAACGAAATAAATGTGTGAGTGTGCGAATCCTCGTCGCGGAAAAAGGAGCAGCTCAAAGCATGAACTCGATGTGTTTTTCAATTTACAGTAATGCGCGGAATGATGTAAACAGTAGCAAAGTGAACAGACACGTATCATCTGTCAGTTACGTAACGGCTTCGTCGTGACAGTATCACATGAATATTTGACGAAGGAAGCGTAAAAATAGCAAGAACTATGTCGAAAAATATTATTTAATCGAGACTTATGTATGTCTCTTTCTTGTAATAACTGCCTCTGTTAAAGGGTATCACACAGTTCGGCGGCAATTATCCTCTTAGGAATATCTTGTTTTGCGTTTCTCCGAGAAAAACAAAGTTGTCGATACATTTATTATTTACAAATGCGCAACGGTAAGAATAACATGTATATAATATTGTATACGCTTCGCGTGCTTGTTTTATTTAATCTTTCGAAAGAGCATTTCTTCTAACGGTAAAACTTTATTTTATATTTTGATTAAAATGTTCACAAATATATTTTTTCTTTTTTTACTACGCGAAATTTTAAAGATTTAAATTTTTCAAATTGTAAAATTGATATACTACGTAACATACGTAACCGAAATAACGTGTTTGCTAAACAGTTTTTAGTATCTGTGCTTACGTCAGAGTACAAATGTAGAATAACACGGATTGAAAATAAATTCAACTCATCACCGCTCTGTCTCTCTTTTTACAACAAACGTTTATAATTGACAAGACATTGTGCAAACAAGATTTCTCGTTTTATTTATCTTTTTATCTATGTTTTAGATATTTTATACTTTATCTTCCGCATGTCTATTTAAATATAAAAGACAATATTAATTAAGCAAGTAAAAAATGTTAAAATGTATTTTAAAAAGATACCATTATTGCTGCTCAACACAATCTCTAGTAAATTTTTTTTCTAAACTTTGTACGTTTTAATTTATTCTGACGTCATAAATTGAACAAAGTTGACACTTGATAATCACCAAGTGACGAGCCGATAAATCTTTATATGGTTAGGTGGTGGGACTTTTTTTAAATTGCAGGCGCGATGTCGAAAAATTCAAGTTCCTGGTGGACCGGCTCTGGCAGACTGGAGGCTCTGCTGATGCTGAGCTTGATCCTGCTCCTCCTTCTGCAGACGAATCCATCCCACGGTTCGCCTCACCGTAGCAGACATCACGAGCACGAGCTTCACGCGCAGGAAGCGGCCGCGTCGTCGACGTCGCACGAAGATATCAGAAGTTCCAGGACGAGCGAGGAGCTCCCACGACCTGCCGGTTTCAGCAGCAACGATCCCCTGATCGTGCACACGAAGAAAGGCTTAGTACGCGGCAAGACCTTGACGGCCACTACCGGCAAAGAGGTCGACGCCTGGTTCGGCATACCTTACGCTCAAAAACCCATCGGTAAGTTTCGCAGAGAGAGAGAGAGAGAGAGAGAGAGAGAGAGAGAGAGAGAGAGAGAGAGAGAATAAACGGATGTCATTTTTTTCTACAGTACGTTTAGGAGATAATTTGCAATAAAAAATTAATGCAAAAAACTGTCGAATTAATAAATTGTATTTGTTGTATTTCGCGAAGTAATAATTTTAATGTAATAATTGATTTTAATCAGCAAATTGGGATAACAAAAAAAAGAGTTTTTGCTAAATTCAACTTCAGAAACACAGAGGAATCGAAGTTTTTGATTAAAAGTGATTTAATTCAAGAAATATTGTTGCAGGCCCGCTAAGGTTTCGCCACCCGCGACCGGCCGAACGCTGGTCGGGCGTGTTGAACGCGACCACATTGCCGAACAGCTGCGTGCAGATCCTTGACACGGTGTTCGGCGACTTCGCCGGCGCTACCATGTGGAATCCAAACACGCCGCTGAGCGAGGACTGCCTGTACGTGAACGTGGTAGCGCCACGACCGAGGCCTACGAACGCCGCTGTCATGGTATGGATATTCGGTGGTGAGTTCCTAGTGAAGAAAATCCATCCATTGTGTCTTCACACTCATGCGAACAAAAAAAAATCTTCTTCTCGAAGTTCTTCTAATTGATGAATAAACGAGACACTTATAATTTATTCAAACAAAATTATTTCCACGCATCGTAGACATAAAATATAATTATTTTCTATTAAAAATTGAATAAATATCACATATATCTTTTCGGCGGTAGCCGCGAAACCCAAGGAAACCCTGCGCAACTTTTTTTTTTTCAGGTGGCTTTTATTCCGGCTCGGCCACCCTCGACGTTTACGATCACAAGATTCTAGTATCGGAAGAGAACATAATTCTGGTGTCGATGCAATATCGCGTGGCCAGTCTGGGCTTCCTGTACTTCGGCACGGCGGACGTGCCCGGTAACGCCGGTCTCTTTGATCAAATGATGGCCTTGCAATGGGTGCGCGACAATATTGCCGCGTTCGGCGGCAATCCCGACAACGTGACGCTCTTCGGCGAGAGCGCGGGCGCGGTCTCCGTTTCCATGCATCTTCTGTCACCGCTTTCCAGGTCAGTTTTAATTTAAAAAAACGAGGATCTATCAATAATTAAGATAAATTCGAAAGTGATACAATCTCATATACTTTTAAATTCTATATTTGATAATGTGTTTATATATTTAGTTGAGATCTTTTTCATTCGCGCACATTATCCCGATATGTCAACGTGTAACAATCGAAACATAAGTCGTGTCTTTCCTATTTCATCGTCGTATTTTAATCCTCGGTAAAAAAATAAAAAAAAATAAAAAGTAGCTTGGACCTTCGATTGCAGGCACTTGTTCAACCAGGCCATCATGCAGTCAGGCTCGCCGACCACACCGTGGGCGATAATCGCGCGCGATGAATCGATTACACGCGGACTCCGATTAGCTGAGGCGGTTGGCTGTCCGCACAGTCACGAAAATCTGCGCGAGGTGATCGACTGTTTGCTGACGAAGGAGGCGGAGGAGCTGGTGAAGAACGAGTGGGGCACGCTCGGGATCTGCGAGTTCCCGTTCGTGCCGGTGATCGACGGCGCGTTCCTCGATGAGTCGCCGCAGCGTTCGCTCGCCACCACGTCTTTCAAGAAGGCCAATATCCTGATGGGCTCCAACACCGAGGAGGGCTTCTACTTCATCATTTACTACCTGACGGAACTGTTCCGCATCGATGGCACCGAAGACGTGAAAGTGTCGCGCGATCAGTTCATCAGCGCAGTATCCGAGCTGAATCCCTACGTCAATCAAATCGGCCGGCACGCCATCATCTACGAGTACACCAACTGGCTGCACCCGGACGATCCGCACGCGAATCGCAACGCCCTCGACAAGATCGTCGGCGACTACCAGTTCACCTGCAACGTCAACGAATTCGCCGGCCGTTACGCCGACACCGGCAATACCGTCTACATGTATTACTACAAGCACAGGTAAAAAAAAAAAAAACTCTAATGCGATCGGTAATTTTAATGTTTTTTACATGAAAATTTACATTAGCCGAATTCAAGAAATAAGAAAAGAAAATAACTTTATCTTACAACAACGTAAATTACAAGGACAATATTTTTGTTTTTTTAATGCGAATCCCCCTTATATAATTAATCTTTAATCCCATTTATATCACGATCGAACGAGTACAAATTTTAATCAGATCCCTGAACAACCCGTGGCCGCGGTGGACCGGAGTCATGCATGCTGATGAGATAAATTATGTCTTCGGAGAGCCATTAAACCCATCCAAAGGCTATACGCAGGAGGAGATATACCTCTCGAAGAGGATGATGAGATACTGGGCGAACTTTGCGAAAACGGGGTAAGAAAACGATACAAGTATCCTTTCGCCCATGTTATCTTATTACGTTCCGTAATTTCCCCGAGAAATATCGCTGCTTTAATTTAATGAGGAAAAGTCCTTCCAATAGCGCGTAATTTATATTCTGTATGTAGGACTTGAAAAAGAGTTGGGGGGATTTAACAAATTACTTTTTTCCTTGCTCAATATATTACGAATCTCTGATTTTCTTAAACCGCCACCGGCTTACGTCATTTTATTGTCGCTGTAAATTGCCGGGAGATTTAATTCGAAAATCTCGTTATTTAGAGAGAGAGAGAGAGAGAAAGAGAGATTTGTTGCGTTAGAGCAGCGATATATTTAGACGTGTAATCTGTGTGATCCGGTCAGGGATCCGAACGTGGGCGACAGCACGAACGGATTGAAGCTGCCTTACTGGCCGCCGCACACCGTCGCCAATAAGGAATACCTCACCTTGGACATCAACAACACGGAGATCGGTAGCGGTCCCAGGGTGAGGCAGTGCGCTTTCTGGAAGAAATATCTGCCGCAGTTACTCGGCGCCACGTGTAAGTACTCCTCCGCGTCCTCCTCCGCGGAGGATGAGAAGAGACTGAGCGAGACCGTTTCACTTCAGAAACGGTCGCGCTTTCCAAAACAGGAATCTAACACCGGGGAAGAAAAAACAAAAAAAGACCAGCAAAAAAAAACTGATATAAGCGGAAATGCACGTCGTGACATATCTCGGCACGTTCCAACGCGCGCGTAAACGCCAAAGGTTTACCTCGCAGGGTTCGAACCGGGCACGACAAGGGTTTGATTCATCGAACCGTCGAGGCACTCGACGCGTTACTTACCACGTTCCGCACGGATTGTCTTATGTATGACACCTGTTGAGCGCCAAGTACGTTTGATTGTTCTCGCAGAGAGAAAGAGAGAGAGAGAGAGAGAGAGAGTCGAGAGTCGCTTCTCGGAGAAAATCATTCACACGGCACACAACTCGCGTCCGAACAATGCGTGCGGAGAACAATCGTCTTTGCGGCTCTCCTCGTCGTCGTTGTCGCTCGAATCTCACGCGTGTCAGAATCGAGGAGAGGATCTAGAATTCCGGATTGTTTCGCGTGAAATTGCGAAGTGACAAAAAGGGGTGCGCAGTTTTTTCCTTTTTTTTTTCTTCTTTAAATTCATCGCGGAACAAGATCGTTTAACGCGTTCGAGCGTGAAACATCGCGTGCGTCGTTCGCGACGAAGCGTCGCGAAAATACGCTCCGGGTTCGTGTTCTAGAGAACTTTATTGCGCGCGAGGCAACATTCCCGACGTTCGAGTCCGCATCATTTATTCAGAACCGCTATCAAGTGCGCTCCGTCAAGTGTCCCACTTAAGGCCGCGAACGCGCGACTGCGTAGCACCAACGACGAGAGATATATATTCCGTGGGGAAAGTCTTGGAGAGACGTGTACAGGCCTGTCTCCCCTTTCGCTATCAGCAATCTACTCCTTTTACAAGTCAAGATACATCCGGTTACTCTTTACGACCGCGCTCGTTATTCGACAGATTTGAGACGCATCGCGACCTCGTGTATTCAATATATAACGAGAACTACCGTCAAATCTTGTGGGACTGCTTAAAAAAGTTAATCTTGCCAAATGGATTCTTGTGCGTGAGAACGTCAGCGCTTTTGTTAAAATTTTTCAATGGATTCTTTTCTCTCTCTCTCTTCGCGAGATTGTTTAAATTCAAAGAAAAAAAAACGAAAAAAACCGCAGATTCTAGCGACGCAAAAGTTTCACAACAAAGTTTTTCAGTAAACAAGAAACGAGTGTATTTTCAAAGCAAACACTTGATAATCCATTTTCGAAAACGTTTGGCGTGCATCGAAAATTAATTATCGAATTATTCGCGTTTACTTTTCATAAGCGCTTTTCACAAAACGCCGCGCGTTGTCCTTGCGGGAAAGTTCGTTAATAGACTTTCATTACCGATTCGTATTTACACGACGTCGCGTTCGCGATAAGCGACTGAAATTTGTATTTGCTCAAACAACAACGTCGCTTTAAATGATAATTGCGATTACGGTTGAACTTCGTCGCTCGCACGCACGCACGACGGCGGCGGCGGCGGCAGTGCCGAGATTTAAACGGCATGGCGTGTCAACGCGCCGACCGGTCACGAAAGTCGTCGTGTTCACGTGTGTGTTTCATGTGGAATGAAACGTACTACGGGGATGGCTGTGCCGTGAAATGCCGCCTCTTCCCCGTTATTTTTTTCTTCTTTTATCGTCGTGTGATGTGCGCGAGGCGACCGAACGAAAATATCATTCTCGTTAGGGAAAAGAGGGAGTGTTCCATCGTTTTCCCCGACAGGGCTGTGACAGGGAGGAGCGACGTTGCCCCGGGAGAAAAGAGTCGCGATAACGAACTCTCTCCCTCGATAGATTTCGTGCAACTTTGCGAGCCATTAGAAGGGATGAAAAGAAAAATTTTCGCGCGCGAGTAAAACTGCCCTCGGTTTAAATTTAGAAAGTCCGGAGGAATAAAAATACTTGGCTTTGCGGTGTGTGTTTATTATAACATATTTACGTGCTTCTCCTCAGGCCCTCACTTCGACGGATGATGTAGATTCATCGGTGATTCTCGATGAAAACTACCATGGACAGGCCGGAGAAGCAAATACACACAGATTGTTTTTGTTTATATAACGTATTAAAACAAATCTACGCAATCTAGATAATCGACTAAAAAACCCGATTGTATGTGCTTCACGTAATTATAAGAACTCTCGACACGCGCTTTTAGCTGAGAGAGAGAGAGAGAGAAAGAGAAAAAAACAATTTGAATTTTTCATTTGAATATATAAAACGCAAAATCCCTCTAAACGACAGAATGAAGTTTTATCGCGAGTGCCAACGATAAAACGCAAGATATAAAAACAACCATTTTTAATTGTAGAATAAAATATTCAATTATACATATATACGGCAAATTTAAATTTTTAACAAATATATAAATTGTAAATCACGCATGGTTCTTTTAATATTCACCACATACGAGAGAAATAACAAGACCAGTATAAGAATCACGTCAAATGTACGTATAAAATAATATTAAAGTATAAAAATTTAAATTTACATAATCTTGAATTGTTTAAATTGTTGTGTTCAGAATATTGCTTTATTTAGCGCGTTTCATCTTTCAACAACACGTTCGCTTCGACAACAAAAGTTTTTTCAGCCTCACACGGCGCCATATTAGTTTCTGTGCCCGCTGTTTCTTGTGCGCGCTGCAGTAATTACCGTATAGCAATATGGCTGACACTTATGGCGTTATTGATGAAACCCCAGATGCTACCCCCGTGCGCGCTGTGCGTTAGCTAATAAATCGAAATTAATTTCGCGTGCATCAAAGCGTATCTATATTATGAATGTTCAAGATTTCTCTCTCGCAAACAGTCGTTAATAAACAAAAAAAAAGATACAAGATACTCCGTTTAATCAAACTTAAAAACCTTTTATGTATTGCGTTTTAAATTTTAAATTGCTTCATTAAGTGGAGTAGTTTTAATAAACGTTCGAGCGGGAAAAAAAAACTGTTTCGCGAATTGGCGAAATTCCTGTTCCCGTCAAAACTCGCGTTCGTTATTAATCTCCGCGCGCTTTTATAAATTATAAAGACATTACGGGGTACCGTGACTCTGTTACAGCGAAACTGGAGGTCGCGTCCAAGGAGACCTGCAGCGGTACAAGCATCGCCGACTTCGGCGCGACCCGGATACTCCTGATCTTGAGCCTGTTATTGACCGGCCTCACTACTCTGCCTCACATACAACACGACGTCAGAGGCATCGTTTAGCTCCCGGCTGCCGGATCGGTGGTCGGCCACCGAGCCGCCGTCCTAGCCCCGTCGAGCGGCAGCAGCAGCAGCAGCAGCAGCGGCGGCGGCGGTCCGTTTTTTCCCTGAAGAAGAAGTGGACGCACAAAAACGCGCGCGCGAGCGAAAACGACGCGAAAAACCGGAAAACACACGGACGAACGGACGGACGGACGAATCGACAGACGTACGGACGAGGACCGAAGAGAAGAAGAAAGAGGAGGAGGAGAAGAAGGCGGGGGGAGGAATATATCAGAGAAACGAATAAACAAAGAAACGAACAATCGTGAGAAGACGATGGCACCCGCACGAGAAACAGACATATCAATAGTAGACGAGTGCTCGATCGCTGGGAGAGGGGGGGATCGACGATGAACAAATAAAGAAACAAACAAACGCCCGAGAGAGAGAGAGAGAGAGAGAGAGAGGGAGGGAGAGAGAGAGAGAAAAATATTATATCACTCGGTCAGGGAACTACGGGGAGCTCCGGAGCTCGGTGGAGTCGAGTTCGAAATAATCTGCGGTGGCGTTGTAGCGTCTCGAGAATCGAGGAATCGAAAAAAAAAATCGATCTCGGAAAACCGGGCGACGAAATAGAGAGAAAGATATATATAAGAAGAAGAGAAAATGACGCAAAGCGGAAACGGACGGAGACGAAAACGATAGTTTCGAAACTATCGGGCAAAGTTGTGTGTGTACGGTTAATTGCGGTAATTACAGTTCCTACGAACCTACCCACCCCTGGTGGTTCGATGGCTTCTTCCTCCCATTGTAGCGTACGCGCGCGCGCCCGCGCGCGCGACAGAGAAACGGCTAGAATTCGAAGGCGGAGAAACACGAGAAACTATGAACACGATACGTAGGTATGCGGAATTTATCGCGTCGCGATCTCTCAAGTCTCCTGTTTTCCGTCGATCTCGACGCGCGTTATATCGCCCCTCCGCGCGAACACACACACCAAGTTATTATGTGGGTCACCGTCGATTTCACGAACGCGAATCATCGCGCGTATACATGCCGCCGTCGCGTTTCAACCCTCTTCTCTCGCCCCCGCGTAAGACACAAATGTGATATAGTGTGTATCGAACGCGCGAGCAAAGAGCGAAATAAGAACCCGTAATTTCCTTCGAGTTTCTCACCGGAGTGTGTAGTCCGTTATCGACATCTGCGTTACAGAACGTCTTCAAAAATTTGTAAGACGGAGATTCTCGCGTCACTTTTATATATATACACACATACATTTTGCGTTCGTGAAAAATCCGATAGATTAACGAGACCCGATAAGCGATCGTAAATCCGATAGATTAACGAGAACCGATAAGCGACTCGCAAAAAAAATATCAAACATCTGACACGATGTTATTATAATCGCGTGTATCGCGTCAAAATACTTGACCGTTCTTTTTTTTTGTTTTGTTTTGTTTGTTTCAGCGATTTGCGTATCTCTTGCGAAACAAACAAACATTCGCGTTCGGTATTATCGATCGGATCTAGGTGTGTGAATGTAAATGGAAAAATTAGCAACATGCGCGTGTAAGGCGCTTTCAGTACGAGAAAGAGAGAGAAGAATATGTAAGAATTTTTTTAACAAAGAAAGAATGAATTCCTTTCCTCGCTTGACACATTACGCATCGATATGGCACGATGATATATCGCGTTATATCGCATTCGTATCTAACAGCCGACGAAGATAGCTCAATATCGCGTGAAATTGCTGCCGGCTCCTGAACGACAGACTTCGTCTGCATTTGCATTCGCTCGTTTCCATATTTACGTGTGTGTGTGTGTAAATATATATATATATATGTATATATGTATATATGCATATATGTATATATGTATATATATACATATATATATGTACGTACGTATTGCGGCAAGATAGTAATGGGATCCGCAATTCGATCTATACGGCCGGATACGCGCGCACGTCTCACAACCACTCCGAACGCGCGCCGCGTCGTGCACAGTCGATCGCATTCGTACCAAAAAAAAAAAAGAAAAAAAAACAAGGGAGGAAAAAAAAGAATTCTTCTGTCTCGCGATATATAGCCTCTCTCGGCTTGAGTATTCACCGCGCCGTAAAAGCCACGCACGAGTAAAGTTCGCGCGCGTTCGATACGAAAAGAATTTAATAACGCGAGCCTCCCACGTCGCGTTCTCCGTCGGTCGTTTTCGTTCAGATGTTTTGTCTCCCCGTGAATTTCGAATGGTTCGCGCGATTCACGTTTACGAATTGCGAATGTCGACGATTCGTCAGCGAGAACATTTCAAAACGTGACGCGTCCGATTCTCCTGTCCGTTCCGTACAACGCGCATTGTCGGTCGTTACCGTCACGAAAATATTTCAATTTCCTTTATCACGTTGATCCTCGATCAACGCTTGCTTTAAATATTGCCAACGTTTCTCTGAACATACTCGGTGTCATTTTTAGTTGTTTTCTATTTTATATGACGTTTTTTTCGCAAAGAAACCATCAGTTTTGCTAAAAAAAAAAACATTGTTTACACATTATATCAATTATAAAAATTCTTATTTCGAAAGACGGAAGATACGGCAATACTTGCAGCTTCTTAACACTTTTCACGTCTTTTTCCAATGTATAGACGCAGCTTTGCGGCGCGTTGACGTGATGATGACGCGACGGCGACATAGTTAACAACATAATACAAAAATTCTGCTTAATAAAGTCAACTCTGGAATATTTCCAGTATCGCTACTTGTTCTACTGACTTTTTATCTTGTAGTTGTGTGCGCATGTGTGCGTGCGTGTATGCGTGTGCGTCGGAGACCCTCTCTTCGTAGACATCGGTATCATTTACATTTATTATATATACATATACGTCGCTCCAAAATTTTCTTGATGCTCGAGAGAGATACTTACAATTAGTGCCGCAAAAGTCATGTTACATGTAAGTTATCTAAGAAAAAAACAATATAAGAATCAAAAGAGAATTTATTCCGATTTCCTCGAATAAAATCCCTCGAATACTTTCGAAGAGACATCAAATTACGCGCGTAATTATAATTCGTAATTATATCTCGTCTCGCAAGCGAAGTAAATTAATTTCCACACGTATGAACATTCTTCGTGAACGTAAATGTGTTGTTTAGTTGTAAAACAAAAACAAGCATATTCTCGTTTTGAAAAACTCTTAGCGGTTTAAATTGTTTATAATTAATTTTTCTCGTGCGTGAAACGCAACAGAGACTTGCCGATCGATTCCGTTGTTGCGAACGGTATTAAATCTTCTTATGCGTGCGAACAATTTACGGCGAACCAACTAGATACATACAAGTAATCCAAATATGCCGGTTTTTCGAGTGTCGCGTGAAGCTTTGTATGTTGCGTCTTTCTGTGTATGCGTGTGCGTGCGTAAACGCGCGCGTGTATGTATGTGTGCGTGTGCGTGTGCGTGCGATAAACTATTTTTTGCATTACCCGCTTCATCGAATTTGGGGATCGAGTAATTCAAACTGAAAAAAAAAAGAGACATTCCACCCTGTTTTACAGACGAAGAGAAGACCAGAATTTGATTCCACCGTTAGCCCGGAACTCCTTAAAAAAAAATCCGCATCTAGGTAATTTAAACCGTGTAACAAGCACCATTATAACGTAAGTAGAGATATAAAGAGAGAAAAAGAGAGAGAGAGAGAGAGAGTATGTGTGTGCGTGTGTGTGTATGTGTGAGAGAGAAAGAGAGAGAGAGAGAGAGAAAGAAAATACGCGCGCGCGTGAGAAGAGAGTAATATAATTAGGTCGTAATAAGAGATAATAAAAATTATAACAAGACAAATGGCAAAAAAAAATATTAGAGAACGATTTATCAGAAGTCTGTACAAAGGACTCTAAACGATTATAATCCTATGCAACACGATAAGCTCTGCGACGCATGTCGTCCACGGCAAACTCGAGCTTCGACGAACACGGGATTGTCGACGAGTGATCGAAGATTGTAGCGAGAGTGAGAGAGCGAGAGCAAAAATGAGAGAGTGAGTGAGTAAATAAGTGAGAGAGAAAGAGAGAGAGAAAGAGAAAGAGAGAGAGAAGCTATAAATAAAATACATGTATTTAGCAAGACAAAAAAAAGTCCTTCGAAGATTAAACGGAGAAGACAACGGAGAAGTCTCGCTTTTGTCGTCGATGAGATTTGCAGCGCAACGCTGGAGAAAAAGTAGCCCGCAGGCCTAAATACGTTCTAATTAATTCTCACAGAAAAGAAACACGAGGAACGATTAAACTAACTGATAAAAAAAAATATTAAAAAAAAAAAAAAAAAAAAACTAATATGCAACAGCAGCCCAGAATCCACGCGATTTTGGAAAAAAAAAAAAGTTTTGTTCCTCGAGGTGGTATCGTATCGAAGCTCGACCATGCGCCGTGCAACCGTCGCGCGTGTGCAACCGCTTTCTCCTACTTCTTTCATCAACGCGATAGATTGTTAACGAAAAATTGTATTTTATTTAATTTTTTTTTTACAATCTATACTTACACGCTGCTTAATTTAATTGGTTGTTGCATTATCTGTAGTTATTATTAACATTCTGAAGAAGCTTCCTGAGGTCTGATCGAATTAAAAAAAAAAAAAAAAAAAAAAAAAAAAAAAAAAAAAATAAATATAATAACAATATAACTTAGCCGATACGTCGCTAAAGTAATTATATTTTGCGAAATCTCGGTAAAAAAAAAAAAAAGAAACCCTTCACATACGCTATTACACACGCGACGGTTGCAGTGAGAGTGTCAGCCGAAAGACCGATCACACCTAATTTAATATAAACGATTACTTATATATACATATATTATATATGTATATATAATATATATTATATGTTATATATATGTATATATATATATATATTTAAATAAAAAAATTAAAAAAGAGACACGTATATATATATATATACACAAAGCGCCCGTTTTACGGTGGTCGCTGTAAGATAAAGACACAACTTCGTATATACATATATATATATATATATATATATATCTTGTATACTTCTATATACGAGATTGGATTGGGAACGATCGACGGGCGTTTCAGCGAGACTCGAGGGGGAATTCGAGAAGTTAACGCGCGAAAACAGATTATTACGTGTACAGATTTATCGGGATTCATTTTATCGAGATTCCCCGAACGCGTCTCGCGGAACACGTTGATCGCTCCCGCTTCGGAGTATATGTATGTATATTAAGCCGCGTCACGTAATATAATTATTAATTAGTAGATGACGTACGTATATATTATACGAAACAAAAAAAAAATCTATCGCTTGTATATATTGAGAATATCGTAATAAAATGATGTATGTGCGAAAAAGACAACGCAAGAATCTTTGCCATCAATTTTGCCGAAGTTCTTTTTTTTTTTTTTTTTTTTTTTTTGTTTCGAGCGCGTGTATATATACATACATACATATATATGTATATATACACACATATCTATATATGTACATACATTTCAACGGGATAGGAATTAAAAAAAGGAAAAATGTGAAGAATTTTAACGCGAAAATCCTGAGAGTGACGTTTTTAGGAAAACCCGAGGAAAAGCATCAGTTTCTAATCTTCGTAAACAAAAAACAATATTTCACTTTTATATAGTGACGCATGTACTAAAGCCACAGTCTACTCTTTATATAATTTTTCTCGTAGTTGCGAGCAGGTGCCGTCGTCTGTTTATCACTTTTTCTCTCTCCCCCCTCCCTCCCCTTAAGAAAAGATTATTATCGTAGCACAGGAACGTAACAATATATTATCAGATTACAATATTAGAGTATTAAAAAAAATTTATTGTTCAAGTGTACACACGCATACACATACTTCGCGGTCGTCGGACCGCGAGTTCGATTGAAGATCACATCACTCACTGCTTTCCTTTTAGAAAACACAGTCGACAAATCCGACACAAATCGCCACACGTCGCTTTTCATTTATAATTGTGATCGACTTCACAATCGACACTCTTTGACTCTTCTCGGGAGGAGAGTCAAACTATGTTCGAGTATGTTAATCTGTGTCGATTTGTGTCTTATAAAAGAAAAGCAGCCACACTATCGCATAGATCACAAAAGAGTGAGTCAACGCGCCAACACATATCATGTACATGTCGCGATATATCGCATATACATGTAGTAACCGTGTGCGAAATCACGCGGGAAAATGGCAACTGGAACGAGAAACTCTGTTTGCAATTACATTTATTGTTCTATTTATTGGTTCTATGTACCATTCTAATGCGAAAAGTACTGCACACGTTATTGTTCCACTCGTTTATGTCGTAATCGACACGTTATCGCGAAATCTATTTTCTTTCAATCGCATCTATGATACACAACAATATTTTTTCTATGTATCTTTCTGTGCAAATTACTCGAAATACAATCTGAGATCTTTGTCATCACGCACAGTCGCTCTCTCTCTCGATCGCGAAAGAATCGGAGAATTCCTCGCAAACACATTGCACCATCGGAATGCACTCAAGATCGCAGGACTAGCGTAATATCATATTCGATTATTTTTATTACTATTATAGAGATATCATTTATTACTATTTACACAAGGAAAAATAAAAAAACAAACAAACAAAAATGCCAACAAAATGCAAATGGAATAAAACGAATTGTGTCGCGAGTTTTTCTACGAGAAACTATTCGAATTGTTTGTCTGTAAATTCGTTTGCGCAAGCAACTATATAGACAATTCGTTTTTGTCGGAACGTGTTTACCTTCAAATAACGTACGCGTCATTGCTTACGTCCTAAACGCGCCGGCTTTGGCCGCCTTAGTTATAAAAGTCTTCAGCGTATTTTCATCCAGCTTGGCAAAGTTTTCCGTCTGCGTCACCGCCGTCATATGATTCAAGGCGAACTTGAAGCAGAACTCTTCCAGTTCCTGAAAGAAACAAAAAATTACACGCGTGACATAAACGTCGCGTTTATTAAAAAAAAAAAAAAGAAAAAAAAAAAAAAATTCCAAGCGCCAACTAAACAAAACACGCACCTTCGCGTTGTATTCAATCGCGGTGCTGTAAAGAAAAGCTACGTTCGCTACGCTGATCTCCTGCTTTATTATCCGAATGCAACGTCGCTTGAGGTTGTTCTCGCAGTATGCGTTAGCCAAATCCAGAAGCTCTGCAACACAGATAAAACGACAACACACGTTGTTTCTCACTTTTGAACAAGCAACGTGCTATATCGCGAAATTTAATTTAATCCAGAGCTTACCTAACGCTTTCTCCGGAGGCAGATCGACCGCACCGGTGTACAAGTATCTCAGAAAGGCTTTAAACACGGTGTAGGAAAATTGAGTATGTTCGATGACGCTGGGAAGAACATGTTGATGCGCGATGAGATAATTAAACTCAGGATGCTCTAAATGGGGAGAATAACACGTGGATATTGTATTTCATAACAAACGCTTACCTCTGATTGTTCTCCGACCAGTTGTGCTGGAACATGTTCTTGAAGTACGGACAGCGGATCTTCAGAATCGCCTTGTGCACGTGAATGGGTTGCTTGTCCACTTCTATCGTAAGATCGCTTGTCGACTGTATCAAGAGATTAACCTCGCGTTATAACGAATAGTATAGATACTCGATGCGTCAAGAGCTGTACACGTCTATTATGATGGAAAATAAAAGCACGTTTACAGAGACACGAAAACGACACACACCTCATCATCAAACGCGCTTCCCAGACATTCGAGTATACTCGACTCCTCGTCCATATGCAGAATGAGCGGCTTGTGCATGACGCTCGGCGAGGCGTAGGACGCGAGCACGTCGTGCACGGTCGAGAACGGCGTCACCGTCGGCACCAGGACACTCTGGCCGCGACAGTGGCCCCACATGTAAATGCATCCGCCTTCGCCGACGGCGACGCTTATGTGACTGTAGTGCAGTGCGGCAATGTCGAACACTCGTCCCATCTCGTGCGTGACCTAGTAGCACAACTATTGGTCATTGAAATTCTAAGACTCTACTTTTTCATCCTTTGCTTTTCTTTTTTTAATTTCTTTATTTTCTCAACACGTTACCATGCACGGGTTACAGGTGTTCGTTTTGTTGCCGACGCCCAATTGTCCGTAACTGTTTCCGCCCCAGACGTAGAGTTTTCCCTCATCAGTGAGCGCCAACGTGTGCGCGTAACCGCAGACTACTTTAACTGGAAATCGTCAGGTTTTACTTTGCGATTGCTCAGCGAGCAATTACTCGTGACCAAGTCGGAAGCGAATTGTCGAAAAGTGAAATTACCTATTACGATTCCCAACAGCGAACCGATTCGACACGGATTCACTTGATTCACGTAATTGCCTATTCCCAACTGGCCGACACCATTGTAACCCCATCCGTATACTTCACCGTTATCGGTTACCACCATACTAGAGGTTTGACCGCACGCGACCTGGACAATCTTCTTTCCGGCCAAACTGGAGTTTATCTGCCGCGGTATTCCTTGATTCGAACTGAGCCCGGTGCCAACTTGCCCACAGTTATTTTGACCCCAAGCAAACACCTAGGTTTGCACAAAGACCCCGTCTGACTTCCGATGATCGGGCAATTAATTTTGTTGTCTTACGTTCTACTGCTAGTTACCTCGCCTTCTTCTGTAAGAGCGAGAGAATGATGACTACCGCACGCAATATCCACCACGCGTTTCATCCTCGAACTGTCCGCCGTAGTCGGCATGTTCACTAATGTGGGTACAACACCCTGATTGCTCGTGCCATTTCCCAATTCGCAATAGCCATTGTGGCCCCAGGAATACATCTTTTGAGACAAAATTGTTATTATCACATGTTGTATTTATAATACAAAAATATCAAAGTTATAAAAAGATAAAACACAAAATTAATTTAAGTGCAATAAGAAAAGAATTGATTCAGATTCGACCTATGGTATAAGTCTATGCCAAATTTATTCATGTTCTACAAAGAATAACTCTAGTAATTATAAAATATCTGTCAATCTCTTTGTTAGTGTAACATGCAATTTTACCTCTCCGTTCTCAGTAAGTGCTAAGACATGAGGTCCACTGCCGCAGGCAAACATTTTAACATCCTTATCGCACAAGGCTTCCACTTCTCTAGGATATAACGTGCTGTGGGCACAACCAGTTCCCAAACAACCGGCAATATTATTACCCAGAGCATAAACCTTTTTGTTTTTCGTGACAATTAAAGCCTCGTTGCCTAAGTTTCCTGTTGTAAAAAAAAACTTATGTGTAACACACACATCATCAATCTGAGAATGAAAGAAGAAGGGAGCGAAATTACCATACACCATAACCATATGAATTCCGGAAACGAATTCAGGACCCAACAAGCTGAATATCGGCCAACTTTTCAAATCCGAACAATGCATTTTTGCTCGAGTGATCGATTTAAAGTTTCCTTTTCTTTTTTTTCTCATTTGCTAAAACGCACATAATCTCACACGTGCACTTTTGTTATAATTCAATCAGTCACAATCACAGCCAGCAACAAAGAGCACGATGCGTTTCACTTGGCGATCGCGGCTACAAGAAGACCAATCTATTGTTTTTTTTTTTGCTAAAAAAAACAACATTGGCAGACAACAGTGCAAATGCACAAATCACTAGGAAATCTCTGAACCAGAAAGTCGTAATATGGATTTACTGCACTTTAGTTATGAGTTATTTTACTCAAAATTTCTGTTTTTTCTGAAAAAAAAATGTTTTTTTTGTATTGCAGCAAACAATTATATTCTTTTTTTCTTTATACATATTACACATTACATAAATAATTTAAATTAACATTGTAAATAAGTTGAAGATAAATAAGTAATTGTAAATAAATTAATATTGTTAAATAAATAATTTAAATTAATACTATAAATGTATAATAAAACTGTATCACAAATGTGTAATAAAATGTATATATTACAAATGTATAATAAAATAAAACGCCCCCGTGTTCTCACTGATTGTCATGATTGCTCCACTGGCCACTGCGCGTTCTTAGCGCGACACCAATAGGGATTTAAACATTCTCGGGTTTGTACCTCCTGGTTTGCACCCCGCAGCTACGATCCCGCTCTATTTGTGTCTCTCTCCCTCTCCCGCGGCGTGGATTACTGTGTAGTGTGTATTTGATCGTCGGGAATTCGTGTGAGACAATCGGGGAAAACAGAATCGGTGAATTGGGTGTCCTCTTGAAACGGTGTTCCGTGGAAGCAACAGCTGGCTGTTGGCGTGCGTGCGAGAACGCGTACGTCGCCACGATGAGGCAGGAGTGAGATATGCGCGTGAGACGAACGACGACGACGACGGCGACGGCGTACGCGAAACTACGACGGATTGACGTGAATCGACGTGACATCTCTTGACGTTTCTCAACGCCGTCGCGCGTCCTTCCTCTCCTTCGCTATCGACGTGCATTTCGTGAAACGTTGCTCGATGCCGGCGACGCCGGTGGTGGTTCCCGGGTGCGACGCGACGATCCACGGCCGTGCGGCCGGCGATCGCGGCGCGACGCGGTGATACAACAACCAGATCGGAGAAGAGACCTGTCATCGAGCTCCCTCATTTTCGCGAATGATCGTCGGCAGCGACGACGTTTCCGCTGAGCGAAGAGACCTGTCACACGGTGGATCGTGGCATCCGCGCGCGTCGATGCCCTTACCGGGTCGTTCCTGAGAGACCCACAGGTGATGACAGAACATTCTGAGTTCTGAGATAAATTGAGATTTTACTAGTTTTTTTGTAACTAATTGTGATGTACATAATTTATTTTAATACTGAAAGTAATTTAATATACAAGATACTGTGGCATTGTAGCAATAGAGAGAGTAGTTTTATAGATTAATTCTATATATACATCACATGTATATGTTTAAAGTTGAAATGTGTTATTTAAACACATATCTGTGAAAGTTTAAATATGTGTATTTGAATTAAGAAAACTTATAAGAGTTAAGATAGTTTAGTTTTTCTTTATATGCTAAGTATTGTAGTATAACAAATGTTTTTATATTTTGTGTAGTGTTGCACACATATGAAATGGGTAGTGCTTGGTGGCAGTGCGCAGCGTGTTTGAGAGCTCAGGAAGAAGATATCTGTGAGCTGCAACTGAATCACTGTAATCTCTATGATGTACCACCTGATGTGTTCATTTATGAAAGAACATTGGAAAAGTTATATCTCGATGCCAATAGAGTAAGTGTCTCGATATTGTTTTACAAAAATAAATAAGTATATCTCAATGTTATATCTAATGGCTTTTTCTTAAATCTTTTCTCTAAAGATAAAGGATCTTCCCAGGCCGTTATTTCAGTGCCACGAGTTGAGAGTGCTTTCACTTAGCGATAATGAAATTACTACATTACCACCCGCCATAGCATCATTAATCAACTTGGAATACTTAGATCTCAGCAAAAATAGTCAGTATATAACATATGATGCGTTCAAACCTCCCATCATAATTAAGATGTTATTTGGAAAATTTTATTTTTTTTATGACATTTGTGTGATGCATTTAACATATATTGACTTTTCTCGCAGGTATAAAAGAGTTGCCGGACAGTATAAAAGAATGCAAGAGTCTTCGGTCCATAGACATCAGTGTCAATCCCTTCGAACGTTTTCCAGACGCTATAACGCATATCGTCGGTTTGCGCGAGCTTTATATAAACGACGCGTACATCGAGTACCTGCCGGCGAATTTCGGACGATTGTCAGCCTTGAGAACGCTCGAGCTGCGAGAGAACAACATGATGACGTTGCCTAAGAGTATGAGCCGTTTAGTGAACTTGCAGAGGCTCGATATCGGCAACAATGACTTTACTGAATTGGTAAGCCAAATCCTCTTATCAATTTTATTTTATCGATTATATTATATTTGTATGTGTTATCCTATAACAGCCTGAAGTCGTTGGGGATCTCATTAATCTCACGGAGTTGTGGATCGACGGCAACGATATCAGGCGCATTCCGGCGAACGTCGAGCAGCTTTACCGTCTGAATCATTTTGACTGCACGATGAACGCGATACACGCGCTCCCGATGGAGATACGCGGCTGGCGCGACATCGCGATCATGAATCTGTCCTCGAACGAGATGTATGAGTTGCCCGACACAATGTGTTACCTGCGCACGATTGTCACCCTCAAGATCGACGACAATCAACTGAACGCACTGCCGAACGACATCGGCCAGATGTCAAGCTTAGAGGAGCTTATAGTCACTAAGAACTTTCTCGAGTACTTGCCGTCTTCGATAGGCTTGCTGCGCAAGCTGCATTGTCTCAACGCGGACAATAATTATCTGCGCGCGCTGCCGGCCGAGATCGGTAGCTGCGCGTCGTTATCCCTGCTCTCTTTGCGATCGAACAATTTGACGCGCGTGCCGCCGGAATTGGGCCACCTCTCCTCGCTTCGGGTGCTCAATCTCGTCAACAATTGCATCAAGTTCCTGCCGGTTTCCATGCTGAATCTCAGCAATCTTAAGGCGTTGTGGCTGAGCGACAATCAAAGCCAACCGTTGGTGCCGTTGCAGCAGGAGTTCAATTGCGAGGAGGACATGATGGTATTAAGTTGCTTCATGCTGCCACAGAAGCCGCGACAGGATTTGGAACGTGAGTATCTTTGCACGTCTCGTAGTTTCTTCTCTCAAAAAAAAGAAAAGTTCCCTTCCTCAGTCTACGCTAGGCTTTCTTTGATGTTTCTATATTTTTTATATGAGATTAACGATAAAGCACAATATATTTAAATGCGTATATGTATATTCACGCTGCTACAGTAGAAGAAGAACAGGAAGATGAGGAATGAAATGGTGAGGTTTCACAAAAAAGTAGCACCACTTAAATACTAAAAAATAAAATTCAGACTTAAAAAACAAACAGTGCATTTATTGACAAATTAAATATTTTTTTACCATTGATTTTTATCAATAAAATCGTGTCTATTTTTCATCAGAGATAGCACAGACTGCAGGACGACCGATTTCGAGTTCGATCATTGGAACCGGTAAGAGAATATGTTTCGCTGCTGAAGTAGATTCCGAGATCCCCAGGCAACTTCATCGAGCACCGACCCCTTACCCCAAGGAGCTGCGCAATCTCGCCAAGCACGCTCGTAATTTGCATCACCCATCCATCCTCGACCAAAAAGTAAGTAAACGTCAGTTCTTTTTTTATCGTAAGACAGTACTAATTTTTTGAGTATTTTGATCATATAATAATTTTATAAATCATTTTTTATTTTGCCACATAAAACAGTAGAGAATTTAAATGTAGAGACTAATATAACAAGTTTATTAGCAATGCAATGCAATTACGGATTAGTGTATTTGTTGCCGCTAACGCGCGTTTCATCTTTTCGCAGAGTATGTCCTCGTCCGCACTTTCTGTTGACTATCACACGGCGAAAAATCACAAGAGCAAATCAGCTGTCGAATCCGGAGCGACAGAGTACCCGGTGTCGGAGGAATCGTCCGACGAAGCGAACAAGATCGTTCTGGCGAAAGAGAAGAGCCCGGACATCCGAGAGGCCAAGTACATCCGCAATCCCACGTCCGATTACGTTGTACGTGCGCTGACGGTGGACGACTATGTCAACTCCACGTGGAAGCCGGACGAGTACTCCAAAGCAAATACGGCGAAGATAGTCGAATCCGAGAAGTTCATCGAGCCCTACAGAACTACGACGACGCCCGTCGATGTGCCGGACGGCGGCAAGTACGACGAGCAGACGCGAGTGAACGTTCCGCCCGTTCCGCCGCCGTACCACATCGCGGCAGCGTTCTCGAAGAAGGCCGCGTTTTTCCAGCAGTTAAACAAACGTATGTCTTTTTTGGAATTAATAATTTATAATTTGCAAGAAAAAGCCGCGTGTACAATTCGAATCTTGATTCTTTCAGCGATCGAGACCGATCCGTACTTGTCTCCGCCTTCGTCACCTTACAATTCTCCGTTGAATTCGGCCGGTGCGTTTCCGGACGTGCTAAAACAAAACAACAACGCGGAAACGAACTCAAAGATTGAGGACTACACGTCCGTGCCGGGCAATCGGAACTCCGTCAACTCGATGAACAACGGCCGGATGGATTCCCTCGAGCAACGAACGACAATCGCGGATCGAAATTGCGCGTTAAATCCCGATTCCGGCTTGGCTGGTCCCGAGCAAAACGATCGGGCGAACTTCAAACCGAGCAAAATTCCCGTTCTTCGAACGAAGCACGCGGATAATCTGAACGAGACGAACGCGATGAAAAGTTCTTCCTCGATGGACGACGCCGTTAGAGCGAACGCGTACTCCAGCATACCCACGTCGCCGATCACCGGGAAGAAGTATCGGAGCCCGTTGTCGACATCGGTGAAGCTCGATCGATCAAGAAAGTTAACGAACGGAAATGTCTCGAACAACAACAACTCGTGCGATAACAATATCAACTCGACCAGCTTGCTCAACGCGAACATTGACCGAACGAACGTCGTCACGTCGTCTGTCGAGATGAGCGTAGTCGAGGAACCGAGCGTCGCGCCTCTCGCTGTCGCCAAAAACGAGACCAACTGCGACCGAGACACGCCGAATCTCAACGCGAACAGCAACTCTCGGAGCGACAACGTTGATAATTGCAAGGAACAAGCGAGTGTCAACGAGACGAGAAACGAAACGCCGGAGAAGAAGCCGAAGTTCAAGTGGATGTTCGGACCGCACAAAAACGCTAATGTGGTACGTATTACTTAATTAAGAAAGGAATAGAAATTCGAGAAAAAAGAATACAATGTGATTTTTCTACGCATTTAATTTTTCTTTATAGCTGCCTGTTCAAGTGAAGAAGAACCCAGGTCTCGGTTTTAGCATAGCTGGCGGCGTAGCGGGCGCGGAAACTGTAAGTAAATTACAAGTCACTTATAATCATTCTTTTGCTCTTAAAGAGATTTAAATTTATTTTACACCGGACAATTGGCGGTGAAAATTTTGCTATTTGTTGCAATAATATTTGAAGCAATTTAAATCGTTCGTTATCTCGATATCACTTGTGACTTTAAATCTTAAAAATCCGAGGGAATTTTCTCATTTTTCTAAATTGTTTTTGTCCATCTGCGTTTATAATTCTCGCGGATTCGAAGTCGTCAGTTGGAAGAGAATTGCATTGTTTTATCTTCGACGGAAGAGTGAGGAAATGTGTGTGTGTGTGTTCTTCTCGACGTAGGGAATAATCGTGACGAAGGTGAATCCCGACGGTCCGGCTCAGGGCACTCTTCGGCCGGGGGACAAGATCCTGGAGGTGGACGGCATCGACTTTACCAAATCCGATCACAACAACGCCGTGGCCGTTCTGCGCGCCACCGGTGCTGTCGTGTCCATGATGATAAGTCGCCACCAATGATTGTGAGTTATTCGAGAAAGAAAAGAAACCGAACACAAAAGAAGAAAAATTCTTTTTTTTTTTTTTTTTTTTTTT
>QVNW01001594.1:0-15145 GCA_014825475.1 Pseudomyrmex flavicornis
TGTGTGTGTGTGTTTGTGCTTTCAAAACATCACATATTGTACACATTTCTATAAATGTTTGATTAATGTAATATGTTATTTTTAGTACCGAGCTCGAACCTGTTATATTTTAGATCGATCGTTAATTAAGTACAAGTAAGTACCTCGGTATTTTTGAGAACACAACACGTGAGTGGGACCTGTTTCCTGTTGCCCGAGATCTGACTGTTTCTCCACCAGGCCGTGCCGTTGTAATCGCCGTCGCTGTGCACTCCGCAGCACTTGAACTGCAATGGAATCACCCATGTGCTTCTCTTCTCGAACCAATGCCTCGTCCCGTGGACGATTTCTGACAAAGCGTCGGCATGCAGTCGAGATCTCGTCATGCATGTAACATTAATTTAAGACGCGCGCGTCCGCGCGCAACACATGCTCTACAGAAGAAAAACAAAAATAATATCTAAATAATTGTTTTAAGCGTTGATTGTAGAAAAAATATATCTCTCGCATTTAATCGCTTTGTGTGCTCGTCGCCGAAGAAAAAGAAAAAAAAAACAATTTGCACATGCGTTCTTTGAAACGAAATCGCGAAATTTGACATTTCGGCCGCAAAAAAACACGCAGAAAAATCTCAAACGGTTGACATGAAAAGCGTGATCTGAATCATCTTTAAGCGAGATCTTTTTCGTTTAAACTAAAGCGAAAAAACTAAAGCGAATTTAAGGACAAATGTTTGTTTCCGAGACACGCACATCGTGTGTGAATTAAAAGACAGATGAGAGCGACAGGTAATGAACCAATTCTGCTTAATGCGACACCTTGTACTGCATGAAGTCCATGCTCTCGCTGAAGAGAACGTCGCTGTCGGTGTCCGGATAGTGGCCGTAGTCCACTGCCAACTTTTTCGTGAGTCGATTCTCGAGATCCAGCAGGATCAGACGTGTTTTCAACCCGGCGACGGCCGCCACCACCAGTTCCGCGGCAACAAGAAGAGTCAGCATGACTATGTACTGCGGGGAAAAAAAAACGACGAGGTAGAACCGACCTTGACCCGGCGTTCTATAAACGACACCGCGACTCGAGGGGAGGCCGATAAAAATGTCGCTCTCTTTACTCACGCTGATGATGATCCATCGATAGCCGCGTAGAGCGGCGTGACAGCCGAAGGAGCCGACCAGGAGCACGACGCAGCCGAGCCCGAACAGGCAGTAAGCTACTATACTAACGGTCTCGTACGGTCTTGGATCGGGCACGAACAGATTGAGGATGTGCCCCTGGCCGTGAAGGAACAGCTGCATGCCCATTACGAGCATCGTGCTGCCAGACAACTGTGAAATTTCGAAAACTGTGAAACTCGCGCGAGATAATGAGAGAGGAAAAAACATCCAGCGATAAACTTGTCCAGCGCACGCGACGCCAGTAGTAATTCTGTATCTCAAAAGACGGTTTTTCCGAACGCGCTTTAGCGCGCGTAATTTTCTGATGTTAAATAGTTGTCTTTGTTTTTCTCTCTCTCTGGAGAAAAAGCAGAGAGACGAAGGGTAACGACGCAAACGTTCGATAGTCTATTGATTTACTCTGCTTCTCTCTCTCTCTCTCTCTCTCTCTCTCTGTCTCTCTTTCTCTAGAGACAATCTAAGCAGAAGCGGAGGTAACTAACGTTGCTATAAAGTTCGAACAACGATTTGTTTTCCTCTGAGGTACAGAATTACGCGAGAATTATTATTTATAACAAAAGCGTTGGTATCTACAAGTGCTTTGTGTGTGTGTGTGTGTGTGTGGCACGTGTGTCTCGTTATTTTCAGACTTAAATTTATAATGTTTATAACGTGCATTGTCTTATTTACCCATATTAATACATTGCATGTAATTAACGCAGCTTTCAAATATTTCATGTCTGTTTCTATGTTTATATCCTTATTCTCCGTGATCGGTTGATTATGTCGTCTTGATTTTTCCAATTAGTCATCAATCTGCGGATACAACAGAGCGAGATCAGTCTCAAGTTGACGCAATTTTACACACAAACTTATAACTTAAATTAAATTTCAAATTGTTTAAAAAGACCGTGAGACATAAAAAAAAAAAAAAAAATTCAAACATCTTTCACTGCTCTATAATTTTTTATACGAAATAAATTTTGTATCTTGGAACATATTTCCTTATTATACACGTTTATGATTATTTCACTAAGCGTGAATAAAGTTTCTTTGTTAGTTTTTTCTTGCAAGACATTATTAAAATTAACGGAAAACGTTTACGGTTATTTAGATTTAAATCTTTTAACAAGTTTAGATCTTTTTTTTTATGCAAAGAGTAACTAGTCTGCAGGCATCTGTTAAAATATATCCGCGACATTGCCGCGAGCGTAACTCTTACCTGACGACCTTCGTCACTCGCGCCCAATATCCTGTTAAACATTTTCCTTTAATTGTCGCACAGTTTCTCAAAATAAAAACACAAAGTGTCGCACAATCGAAGCGACGTCGCACACAACGAAGATGTATATCCACAAGTGTCACTCCGCGGTTTGGCTCGCGTTCAGGTTTACAGGTGGTTCGCGATCATCGAGCGGTACATCATGATGTCGGTTCGTTTTGCGCAGCGCGACGCCCTCGGCACGGCGAGTAAGAGCGGCGAAGACGGTAGCGCGGACGGAGACACACCCGCTTGTCATTTGTCGATGCCCGAGGAGAAATCGATGAAAAACCGTTCCAAACGTTCACGCGCGTGAACCCGAATCGAAGCAGCGGACTCGTATCGCGATTCAAAAATCCCGACGAAGAAGATCCACCTGAGAGCGAGAGCGCGTCCTCGTCAACGCTTGAGCGTCATCTGCGCGGAGTCGATGTGGCCACAACCAGCCCCCTAGAATTCCCTCCCCGTCTTTCTCTCCGCGTCCACGTTACGCTCTGACGTGGGTTCAGATGCGTCTGCGTGCTCGCCGTCGTCGCCGGCGCCGACGCCCTGTGTCATCCTAAAACACTTGATTCCCGCCAGGACCATCCCCAGAACGATCCCAGAACCGAGCTCGAATAGCGTGCCCGTCTTCTCTCCCTCGCGAACGCGGGAAGAAGCTATTATCGTAGAGCGGCAGGATACCGAGCAATCATCCTAATCAAGGCACAGTAACTATTCTGATTAAGACGTCATAATCGTTCCCATCTTCTCTCCGAAATTGTTCGCTTCATTCGAGAACAAGCGGGGCGAATTAGTGGAGCAATTTTAATTTCGCGATGCGAATTACGGGTTTTTTGTTCAAAGACAAGTAGATGAAAAATGGCAGAATTAATGAGAAAGCAAACGGACTTTTGTGTATCTCTTTTCGTGTTACATGACTCTTGTTACGTGAAATACAAAGAGTTATGCGACAAACAGAGTTTCTCACTTTCTCTCTGAATTTAATTAACTTCATTAATTTCGGTCTCGCGAAAACTCTCAAGAAGAATGAGATACAATTCGAGCTACCGTTTTACTTGTCTAACTCCGAAAATGAAGTCGTTTCGAAAAGAGAAAACTTTGTGTGTGTGCGTGTATGTGTGTGTGTGTACAGAAACAAGTGTGTGCAATATTTTAAAAATACCATCACATTATGTAAATATAATAAATTTATTATTAGATATTAACAATTTTTTACAAAATTCTCGCTTAAATATTATACAACTATGAGTAGAAATTTTCAACGGCTATAATCAAAGAACACTTACACATTAAAACACGCAGTTTGTTTGTTTGTTTGTTTGTTTGTTTGTTATACTATAAAACGCATCATGCAACTTGCAACGGCAGTGGGACGCCCGCTGTACGACTAGAGATATACATTCAATCAAGTCGTATCACGCGTAACTCCTCTCAACGCTCGATAATTTTTTCTTTTTTTTTTTGTTTCTTTCTCACGGATCTCATCGTTGCCTGAAAAGTACGCAAAATCGAAACAGCGTCGTCGAAGCGAGGAAACAGACGATTCCCCGTGTGTGTGTGTGTGTGTGTGTGTGTATGTGTGTGTGTGTCCGATTAAGTACGCACCGCTTCCACTTACGCGCGTCGACGATGCGCGTTCGCACGGCGCGACGCGCGCTAATTAACGCCAATCGTGCGAACGACAGAGAGGCGTCGCGTCGTAAAATAGAAGCGCAATAGACAACAATAGTGGAACTTTTTTTTACGGTGTCCTCGCGATTGTGTGTACGCGCGCAACGATACGCTCTGTTATTAATTGTGATTATGGTACAATACACAGAAAATGACGTGAGCAAAATACGCGATCGTATAAATAAACAGGGATTATGATACATACACGTGATGGGGATCGATCATTTACAGGGACGGAGAGGAAACCTCGTTCGTACACGCACTCTTGCAAAATACAATCGTTTGTTGCTATTATATTCATGTAAAAAAAACGTACAACCTCGTTTAAGTGAATGAATATATTAAAGTATCTACGATAATTGGGCGGTTCGACTTTCCCTCGCAGTGACATTTCCCGTTAATTAAAATGTACATCGACGTGTGAACTTTCAAAAAGAGTTTTTTTGCAATAGGATCTTCACACGGTGGAAACTCGTCCGAAATTCTAATTGAATTTTTTCCTTCGTATTTACATATGTATAATAAACATACATATGTATGTATGTGCATACAGACGTAACGATAATTTATATAATAATTCGATGTTGCGATCTCGATGATGGTTTTGCAATTTATTTAGCGTTCGTTTCGCAGTTTATTGGCAAAATGTGTGAGAAGAAAATATTATATGGTCGACAGAAAGTGCATGTAAGTCAGACTGGAATATATCAGCCGGGAGTTCGGGAAATTTCCGCGCTCGATGAAAATCCGTCCTTGCGCTCAGCGCGATATTTTCATGACCTCGTTTCGCCGCGTTTACCCGAACACACATCTCGCTCTCTCGTGCTCTCTTTTATAGATATCTCATACAAGATAACTCGTTCACAGAATGTATTCCGTCGAGAATTCTGCGCGTCCGCGGAATTCTCGCATCGTCGCCGCACATTCAGAGAACATGACGTATGAAAGGACTTGCGTGTGGAAGTACAAAGTTATTCAACCATTTATAAGCGCTTACTTTCTCTCTCTCTCTCTCACTCTTAACACGCGCTTTCGAGCACTCGTTCGTGCGCTCGAGAAGAAGCGCGGATATTGATTATTCAGAAATTACTTCGTTGCTGTATTTTTCTTGTTTATCGAAATTACGCGTGCTCGTAATACATATGTATATCGGGATTAAATAGCGTCGCGCTATTCACCGCCTCCCGAGAGAGCGTGTAAAATAAAACCCGGGGAAGAAAACGTCAATTTCGCGCGAATTTACAAACATATCACGAGGCGATTTCGCCGTCAAAACACGATTTTCAACGTGCGGATGATCACTCGAATATTTCTCACACACAGTCGATAAAAGTTCAATCTTAAAAATACGTTTCTTCGATCACAGCTGCAGCATCTTGCTCTCTCGTGCGCATACGGTATCGAAAAATATTGTAAAAAAAAACCGCTATAAAATTCATTTACAGGATTTACTGCACTTAACTTTCTCTCTCTCTCTCTCTCTCTCTCTCTTTCGAGTATCTAAACTTCGGTGACAGTCTTTGAGATGGCTAAGTGCACGTCGCCGAAACGTGTAACTTACAATTCCGTTGTGGTTTCCACCGGGCTCTGCTCGCCGAGATACGTGAACCCGAGATGAGAGTAATCCTTCCTCTCCCTGAAGGTGACATTCTCGTTAGACGGACTGGGATTTAACAGATCGCCGGTGTGGTTGTAAAGCGGATTGAGCACCGGCGTCGCATCTCGATTGCTCAGGGTGTTTGTATTGCTGTGATTCTTTCGGCCAAGCGTGGACCGTCGCAATGAATGGATATTGGTGTCGCCGTGATTACCGACGATACTGGAAGCGCGTGCCGTGGTCGCCGCTTCGGAGCTAACGGGACTTTGTTGGCCTTAAACAGAACACGGAAAAATCGATTGTGCATTCCTCGGATCTCTCGATGTGTCACGTCGATTCTCTCCTCGCGTGTGAACAAAAATTATATATTTTTTTTTTATCATTCGAGTAAAATTGAAAAGAGCGCACACACAGACCAAAAATTACTATATTTTTAATTGTTTTGTTCACATCTAAATATTTTATATAATATTTTAAATTTTATATAATAATACATCTCCTCTCTTTATATATTTTATATTTTATATAACATATATATTTGTAAGAGGCAAAATGCACACAAAAAAAGTATAATCAAATTTTATACAATTGTTTTTCTTCATTATTTACAAACGCTCGAAATTTGACTCACCTGTACTGTCCCCGTGATCTTTGGTGATGTAACTAACATTGTCCAGACTGAACGCGTGATTCTTGTTGCTGAAGTCCAGCTGTAGATCGTTGCAGCTGTCGTTGTCGTCAACCGGCACGCTCATCTGGAGCACTTGCGTCTCGTATTCCTTCAGATTCGGCTCGACGTAGACGGGATCGTATCGCGGCACCACGTACATGCGCTGCATACGTTCCTTGTACGCTTTGTACCTATATCACACAAATGCGTCGTTTTTCCACAATGAAAAACTCTCTCTCTCGATGAAGAATTTTTATCTCGCAAAGTGCGTAAACACAACCCGGAAGGATCATTTTACAACGAGAGAGACGTTCACGGAGAGATATTCCGCAACGGAAACCTCAATTAAGACTAATGGAGGTAATAAAGAGCAGCCTGAATTTGCATCGCTCGGCGAGTATATCTCGAATGAATATTCACACTCGCGAAGCAATTCTTCCATGCGACCGCGCACAATAATAAACGCCCCCGTGCTAACAGTTGAGATTGTCTATACACGTCGATACGTAGCCGCGCGCGCATTTTCCGACAGGCTTTCGCGACGACGCAAACTTTTCTGAAATCTCGTCGTTTAAACCGCGCGTAAATATATTATGACATACTTGGACCAAGAGACGCATATGTAGATGATTCCAGCGACGCCGAGAATCAGGATCACGCAGGCGATGACGATCAGTGCGTACGGGAACACCTCGGCGTTGAACGCGATCGCCGTTTGCGTTCGCACGGGTTCGGGCGGCATCACAGGTGCGTGAATATCGATGGCGTTCGCTCGCACCAATGTGGACACGTCAAACGTGATGTTCGACATGGCCGGCTTGTCCATGATTGACCTGTCGAACGTTGGACACTTTCAATATTTACCAAATGTCATAACACAACTTCATAACTGACCTTTCGATTCGCGTGGGAGAGAAATGAGATACGTGTATCTCTCTGTTTCTCTCTCTCTCTCTTTCTCAACGTCAATATTCTCGTTTACGTGTGGTGAAGCGATTAATTGAATTTAGAGACAAGCTTATATATTTTATTGGAAAATGTCGCGCTTAGACCTTTGCTCAAAACAATTTAGGACTTGTATATATGTTGCTACAAAAATCTAATTTTGAACATGCCATAGCGAAAATTACAAGTGCGGATTTTACATATAATTTTTTTTCTTTTTTGTATCTATTTTTTCTCCCGTCGTTTCTTTGTGCACATTGAAGCAAATTTACCTGAGCACTCTGGAACTGTTTCTGCTCAATATGGTCTCGGTGTCCGGATCGACCGCGTAGAACCAAACGTCGGAGTCCTGCGGGAACGTTTCGACGGTGCCGTTCTTCGTAAGGACCTTCCTCACAGCGATCCTGTCTATACCGATCAGCAGGTCGGTCTTTTTCTCAATTACGTCCGCTATTTTGTCGGCTTCCTTCTGCAACGCCTCCGGCGTCGCATCTTGCACCACCAGAATCATGAGATTTTCCTCGTCGATCAGATTGACGATCAACGGCGCGACGATCGAGTTGTAGTTGTCGGTCGAATTCGGATTGTCGCGCACGCGAACGTTGAACTTGAACGGTAGTTCGGACGAATCCACGTGATCGAACGTCGCCGTGGTTCTGATTATGCCGGTGGAACTGTCGATTGCGAAGTAACCGGAGCCTCGTCCTTCCAGGATCTTGTACTCCAGCTTGCCGTATTTGCCGTTGTCCTTGTCATTCGCCTTCACTTGTATAACGGTGGACCCGAACTGCGCGGTACGCGGAATTGCCGCGAAGTAACGACCTTTCGTCAGTTTCCGATCATTCGTCTCCGGTAATTCCGGTTTGTTGTCGTTCACGTCCACAACCTGGATTTTTACCTGCAATCAAACACCGAAACGACGCGATTTTTAATTAAAAAAGCTACAGACAGTTATATGTTTCCGTCATTTCTTTGTTTTTCTTATGTTTTTGAATTTCTTTCTGTACTTTTTGTGGACTCCTTGCCGTAAATAAATAAATAACATAAATAAATAACATAAATAAATAACATAAATAAATAACAAAAATAAATGACACAAAAAATAACATAAATAAATATTTCATAATTTTGCTACACATTAGATAAAAAAAAACATTTTCTCTTCTTCTTTTCTTTTTTTAATGTATTTAACACGACGAGTCGATCTGTCGCTCATCTCACCATCGTCGTGTTTCTGCCTGAATTCAAGAGGCCCGAGAGCGAGTCGAGTCTGATCTTAATCTGATAGGATTCCGTCGTCTCGTAATCCAGCTTGCCCTTCTTCAGTCTCAGCGCGCAGTTTCGCTCCTCCGTGACGTTCGCCTCGAACAGACCGTCCTCGTTGCCGCTGTAAATCTCGCACCTGAGCGGCGTGGTGTCATGCGCGTGACTATTGATGATGGTGATTATCTTTATTAGCGTGTTATCGCCCGCGTTCTCGGGCACCTCGACGTTGTACGAGCTCTCGGCGAATCCCAGACCGATCTCAGGCGGCACCGTCGCTACGTGGCGCACGTAAATCGGTACGGTTGTAACGGACGACAGTTGCGGCTCGCCCATGTCGTACGCGCGCACGTCGACCTGTGGCGCAACAAGAAACAATCGTCTCGTTCAGGATGGGGGAATTAATTCCGCAGGCGGAAACGTGCCTACTACACGACGAATTAATGTACCTGATACTCGGAATCGGTTTCCTTGCGCAGATCGTCTCGTATTCGCAGCACGCCGGTGTCGGGATCGATCACGAAGTATTTACTGGCGATACCGCGACCGATGATCTCGTACCGAACCTACGAAACGTCGAAGAGAGATTTCTCTCTTGGATGAAAAGATTCCTTCACCTTCGCGAGATTCATCAACGCGACAACAAACGGAAAGAAAGACTGAGATTTACGAGAAGACGATGGTCTCCTACCTGATTTCCCGGTGAGGTGCCGTCGGAATCCGCAGCCGTGAGATTGATCACGGTGGTTCCGATGGGGACATCGTCGTCCAGCGTAATGGGACGCGGGACCGACGTAAATACCGGTGGAATGTCGTTCACATCCTGTCATGTATTTAGAATGTTACTTAATGTTCGTCGTAATAAGGTGCACTTAAAGTAAAAGTGCACGCGATAGAAGTGAGGCGTACGTAGGAATGGCGATTATGATGTTAACGCGAACCGGTTCCAACGGGCGTGAATTAATTCTTGAGATCGCGACAGATAAATAATCTTGTTTTAACGTTTTTTTTAAATAGAAAACTCTCATGCAGACAGAGAGAAGGAGAAAGAAGAGAAGAGAGAAAACAGAGAAGTTAGTGGAATTATATTTCTGGCGAAAGCTTTGAATTAATCATCCAGGGGGGAGGTAGTGTGAGAATGTTATTAAAATAATTTACAACTGCTGCGAAGAGAGCGAAAATAATCGCAATAGCGAGTAGCGTTATCTTGTGCGTAAAGCTCTAGAGAAAGGTGTGTGTGTATACGTTGGTATGTACAACACGAGAGATGCGCCAAGCCGACAACCATCATAATGAAGAGAGATTGTGTGCGCTGCTAAGTACCTGAACGTTGATAACCACACGAGTTGTGGAACCAGGCAGATCGCTCGTGTTTTCCTCGGTGCCGACTATGAGCACGTGCTGGTTTTGGCTTTCGTAATCGAGACCGCGGACAGTTTTTATGACTCCGGTCTTCGGGTCTATGCTAAAGAGTTCAGTATCCCCTTGCCTGATCGTGTATGTAATTTGCTTCTTTGTGTCCGGATCATCGGCCTAGAAATGATCGCGTTACCTTTAAAAACCCGAGAAGCCGCGAGACCCATCCCGCCAGGATCGTGTCCTTTCTACGGCTCGTCGGCGGGAACGAGAATCGTCGGCGACGCGAGTAACGCGAATATACCTCTGAAAGTCGAGACGAGTGTAGATCTCTCGTTCTTTCTCTCTCGATTATCCAATAAAAAAACTTCTCTCTGGAAGTCTACCGAGCGAATATACTTTCAATAAAATTCCATCTCTCTCTCGGTTATTATAATTCAATTCTAGAAGCCAATTTTATAGTCGACATATATCGCGTGAAAAAGTCAAGAGACTTTTTATATCTCGAAACGAACGTTTTTTGTGTGCGGCACACGTGAAAATTTTCTATTAAAATTTTTTGATTTTAAAGTTTGAAAAATCTCCTCGTTAAAACTGAAGCTGTACTGAAAATCGATTGTAACAAGTGACATTAATCGCTTTTGTATCATACATTCTCTGCGCGCTCCCTAATCGAGAACACGAACTGATTTAGGGAGCGGTTTATTGATACCCTGGTTTATATTGATGTGCGACTTACCGTGACTTGAATGACATTAGTGTCGGGTACGTTCTCTCTGACGTTCGCCTCGTAGCTGCTTTGATGAAAGACCGGGACCTCGTCCTCGACATCTATTACTTTTACCGTGACTGTCGCGGTTGCCAAACGATAGTCCGGAGCTCCGTCTCTCGCGGTCACCACGAATTTATATTCCTACGCAATTCGCGCACACATATCATACATCGTAACACAATGAAAAAATAAATTATTGATTTTTTATTTTTTAAATATAGAAATATTAAAATAAGAAATCGATACATTTTTAATAATATTCGATAATAATTACATATTATTATCGAAAAGTATTGCATAATAATTACATATGTTTCTTAAAACAACTTCGCGATCAAAGTCACCGACTATTTTACTTCGAATTGTTAAAGAATTATCCGAGTTTTTTTTTTTTTTTTTTCTAAAACGCGCATCACGTGTCCGCGAATTAAAGTCGTGGAAACTGTGAAATCGGGCACGTATTTTGTACTCTTTTCTTTTGTTTGCCGTATACAATAGCGCAATTTAAACGTAACGACATCCTCGTCTGCAATACACGTGCAAACTAAGTCGTTTCCATTGCAAGACGCTCTCAAATTATCTTTTGCAACTTTCTTAAGACAAAACTTTTTTTTTTCCCTGGAAGAAGCGCGATTCAAGCTGTGTGTAAGCTACGTCCGTAATGAATGGTCTCGCTTACGTGTTATGCAATCTTTTACGAGCAAACGGAAAACGAAAACTCATTAACCTTTATACTATCCCGAGAGAATTTCAACGTTATAATTTTTCCCGGGAAATTTTTAAAATAAAACCCGAGCTAAACTGTTTTTCTCGCTGGAAAAAGAGACCGCTAGTTATTATAAAATAACTAGTTTTACACAAAAACACCAACGGAGAAATTTTATGTGTGCGGTTTCGTAAAAATGAGTAGAGAGAGAAAGAGAGAGGAAAAATTATATTACTCACATTGTTCTGCTCGTAGTCCAGCACTATCTTCGTTAGAACGTCACCGGTTTCGGGATCTACGGTGAAGGGAATGTCGTCGGGTGCAAAATACGTGATCTCGGCGTTGACGCCTTCGTCGGCGTCCTCAGCGTGAACGCGGCCGATCAATTTTCTCGCCTCGCCTTCCTTAACGGAAAATTCGTAGGGGAGACCCACGAACTCCGGATTTTTGTCGTTAATATCAGTAACCATGATATTGACCGTCGCGGTGCTGTACAGGCCGCCCGTGTCCTCGGCTTTTATTAGCTGTGTAAATTATTGAGCAACGCGGTGTTATAGCATTAAATTTTCACGTTCAAATTTCCGGTTCTAAATAAATTTGTTATTGTACGAAAAAAGTTAATTAAAAAAGTCTCTCTCATATATTCTTTTAACGAAAACTCTCGAAACATCAGAGAGAGAGAGAAAGAGAGAGAGAGAGAGAGAGAGAGAAAGAGAAAAAGCAAATGTGACTTGTTAAAATATTTGTTCTTTTTTCCGACGGAAAAAAAACCAATATTTATCAAACATGTAAACGAATTTTTGTACTCGAAATTTGAGACGCGCTGCTTTGAAGTTTCTCGTTATAAACGAACAAGAATGTTTTTCCGGAGATTAGATGAAAGTAGTCGATAGAAAGCGGTGTGAAGCGAGAAGTGCATTGGCTTGTAGCAGAGGTTGTAGGAAGTTTGCGCTACAATGTTCGCGAGCAGCTGACTGATATCGGCTTACCAATTGATATCGGGTCAGGTCCTCCCTATCCAACTTCCTTATAACGGTAATAACGCCTGATTTGTCGCCGATCGCGAACTGGCGCAAGTCATTCCCCGATACTATCGAGTACGACACCGGATCATTTTCTGGGTCGATGGCCTGCAACATCGATTAAGAACGCTATCGATACGTACCATTACGTATATTATTTAAAATTCGATACAAAAACGCTTTTCTCTCTCGACTCGAAATAATTTACAAAAAACAATATCGAAATATATAAAAATCGTTTATATAAAAATTTTGCAACTTTTAATTTTAAAATTTTACAAAGGCAGAGTTGACCTAAAAATCCGCGATATGTTCACGCGCAACTTTTTACAACACAATTTTTCATAACTCAAATAAAATTGACAAACTTGTAACATTAATCTGTGTGAAAATAAAAAACGTCAGATATAAGCATCGTACAATCAAAAGTATAATAATAATAAAAAAAAAAAGAGATAGATGAACGAATGTCAGAGCGTTTGAAGCTCCAAGATAAATCTCTGTCGAGACAGACGTCAGCGCGTCTGATACTCACGGTGATGGTGGTGACTGTGGAATTGATGGAGGCTCCCTCGCTGACTTGCACTTCGTACACCGGCTGCTGGAACACGGGACTTCTGGTGTTGGGTCCCGGAATAACATTCACCTCGACGATCGTCTGCGAGTACTTGCCACCCTTGTCGGTCGCCTGCACGGTAATGCTGTATTGCTCGCCGGCGTTCAACTTCCTAACCGACTCGATCACCCCGGTCCTCGGATCGATCTTGAACTTGTGCAGACCGTTGTTCGACACGTGATAGATGCTGTACGTTATCCGAGCGTTCTCGCCTACGTCGTTGTCCGCCGCCTCCACCTACGCGAAATTCGAATTTAATTGATCCCTGTTTCGAATTCCGAAACTCCCGCGGATCGCGTCTCCGAAATATATCGTGAAAAAAACAAACAGCGATTCAAAGGAAGAGATATATTAGCGTTAATTATATCAGTTTCGAATGATGCGAGCGCAACAGTATTGCACAATTGAAATAATCGAAATAATAAAAAAAATCTCACCTTTGCTATCTGTCTCTTCGTTTCTCCCGCTTGAACGGTGACCGGCGCCATCATAGGCAGCTGGGGCGCGTTATCGTTAACGTCGTTCAACGTCACGACGAACGACAGAGGCGACGACGCGGCCACACCCGTTTTCTCTCGGGCGACCACCTGAAAGCGGAAGACGCCGGGACTCGGAGGATCTCGGTCTAGATTTTCCTCGTTCACGACCAAGACGCCGGACGGATCGATTGCGAAGTAGTTCGTAGTCAGCTCGAACGTGTACGTAGGTTTCGGATCGTCAGGTCCCTGAACACAATAACGTTCATTCGAGTGAAATAACATCGGGACAAAATCGATAACAATATAATCAGTTCCGCTGCACACGACAGATCTCAACCGTTGGACAATAGGCGAAATTAAACGGTCGACTCGCACCCTCCCCCTCCCCCCAGTCACGCTTCGCTGAGCAGAAATAGATAGAGAATCTATCTCGCGGATCGCGGACTCACCAGATCAGGATCCGACACGGTGAGCACAATGGGATTTCCATCCTCGTCGATGACCTTTGTGCCGACCGGAGCGTTCTCGTCGACGAATCCTTTCTTATGTGACGCTGTGATATTAGGCGGATTGCTGTCGACCGGTTTGACGGTGATCGCTAACTTGGCGGTGGTCGATCGCCTCGCTTCCGACGCCTCGACCGCCTTGAGAAACAAAATAAAGAAGGCAAATTTATTATACAATCAGTTTCTCTTTGTAGAAAAAAAAAAAAAAAAAAAAAAAAAATATCGAACTTCTTTGTGACCGTCGTATCGACAGCTTTGGTCTGCCTCACCGCCCCGGTGGTCGGATTGATCTCGAAGAAGTCTCGGTAATTCAACGGATTTCCGCTGATGAAGGAATAGTGAATCGGCGCGTTTATGCTGTCCATGTCGACCGCCTGTATTTTCTCGGGCGAGATATTGAGTATACCGGATAGTACTCCGCTCGATACCTGACGGGGAGAGAAAGAGAGCAGAAATATTACGACCGGACCGACGTGAATTTGAGATATCGCGGCGCCGATTATTGCGCGCGCGCGCATTCGGTTGCACTTGAACTTTCCAATTTTGTAAATTCGCAAAGAAAGAGGCGAAGCGCGCGTTCGTTTTGAAATAATCTCCGGTCATTTGTAGGTCGCACCGGAGGTGATTTATGATCCGATTTACGTACCGAGGCGGAGTATTCTGGATTAATGCAGGCGCCGTCCAAGAGCATGCAGCCTTGATAAATAAAGGACGGGTCCTGATCGTCGTCGTCCCGGATGTTCACCGTCAGCGTGGTCGTGGACGTGAATCTCTCGGATACGTTCAGCGCTCGATCCTGTAAGTGGAAACAATTTTGCGAACGTTAAAGCGCGTCGACGTGTCGCGGACGGACAAATGAAAGTCGACGTCCTAAGAACGGCGTGGAAGATCCTCACACGGAAGAGACACGAAACGAGGCGGCTCGTTTCCCTCAGTTGTGATTCCCTGTTTGTGTATTGAATATTGAGAGAGTAAAAATTATGCAGCGTGTTTCCGATACTTGTTTTCTTCGATTCTAATGCGAAAAACCAAGTGATGAAATATTAATAAAACTAATAAAGACTCATGAAGTAATAAACTAAGAAAGAATATACGGTCTACCGAGCCGTTTCGCAGGGTGTATGTGCGGAAATATACGTATA
>QVNW01001595.1:0-31417 GCA_014825475.1 Pseudomyrmex flavicornis
CTTGATAAAAACTTGTTTTTATCAAGAGAAAAACAGTCACTGAATAGGACAGAAGTATATCTTCTGTCTCTCAGATCTTGCTCGCACTTTTCACTCATTGCTTGAATAGGCTATTCCCACTCTATATCTATAAGCTCTATGGCTGAATGCAGCTATTGTACATGTATTGTAGCCAGATGGCGCCAATTTTGGAGTTACTCGCGAATGGACTTATTACGGCATGCCGAAAAGAACCAGGTGTCAGTACATGTACCGCGATAAGTTAGTGTAGTTGTCGTTGTCGGGTACATATTATATATATAAGAACGTCGTTTGATATCGTGGCCGTGCTTATCAATCGCGGTAAATTGCTCGCGATAACGCGCTTGCGACATGTCGCGAGGTGAGTTTGTCGTGATGCGCGAAGTTAAAAAAAATATCGAAAAAAGAGGAAAAAACAACGATTTCGATGCAACGACATCGTCCGAATTCGATGTGTTCATTTGCTGATTCTACAGAGAAGATTCTGTAGAATATATCAAGTTGAGTTTTGTGCCAGGTGTTTTACGCGCGTTACTCATCCTTGTCGTCTTCGTCGACTACGAGTTTTCTTATCGTACGATTCTCTCCGACGCAAAGGACATGTGAACGCTCCGTTTGATAAATTTGGAAGACGTCATCCGTTTTCAACAAGGCCACGTGGACCACGTTGGGTGTAAGGAAAAATGTGAGTTCTTCCTTTTTTCTTCCTCTAACTTCCGCGTTACACGTCGCAAAACGCGCTAACTTTTTTTCTCACTCTCTCTTTCTTGACGTCTTTCTTGGAAAAGTCAACTTCTCTTGATCGCATCGTTTATTTTCGAATTATCTTTGAATTTTATATGAAACTAAGGTATATATGAAGCAAAAATAAGAATGTTGACAAGCTTGCGATCAAAATTATGGTTTCGAAAAAACAATGAAGTAGATCGAAATGAAATTTATGAGCCATGAAAAGCAAGAAGTAATTGGTTTACTGAGAATTGTGTACGTAATGAATAAACATGATCTTGATGATCAACTGAAATTAAAATTGTTTTAATATAACTACGAGCACTGTATGCGTGCGTGCGCGCGCGTGTGTGTGTGTAAAAGATCATGACAATTGTGTAAGTAAATAAAGTATTGAGCTAGATTGTTTTTCTGTCGTGCAATCTTCCCCGACGTGCAAAGAACATGTAAGGCCCCCGACATTTGATCAGATAATTTCGGAAGATTTAACAAGGCCATGGATCATATCGGAAGCAAGAAAAAATTTAATTTGAATATATGCACATCAAAATTAATAGCGCGCATAAACATTACAGTCAGACAATTTGCCTAAAAAGATGGAAACAAAGTCGGATGAGTTTGTATGTTAGGTATCTTAACATCATAAAGTAACGGTTACTTTGCCTGAATGCAACCGCGTAAAATTACCTGCAGACTGTGAGCAAGAAGAATATGTTTTTCACATAAATTGACTCGGGATAATCCCACGTTTAAAAATCTCAATATCCATCTGCTTCTAAAAATATTCCTCACCAATTGTGAGTCACATTTTTATGAAAGATTGTGGAACAATATACAGAATGTCCCAGAATGACTAACATCTCTCGTAGACAAGTAGAAGGAGTAAAACTGAGTCGAAAAGTCCTTTACCAGTTTTTTCGATTACATGTAATAAAGGAGTAATTATTGAGTAAATCAGTCCAATCAACGTCTACCTTTAGCCAGGCGCATGTCAGTGGAGAGGGCTTTCGCTATAGATTTGTTTCCGATAATTATCGCCTCTACAACGGATCTATAGCGAGAGTCTACTGTATTGTGTATTGAACACAAAAAATGGATAGCAATACATGATTCAAAGACACAAAAGTGCAATTAATTTCGAAATGCTAAAATTGCTTATATATTCTTTGCAAAAAAAAATTAAATAAGATGTGTATACTTTTACTATTGCATTGAAAAAAGTAGTGAAATTACTCTAAAAAAAATTTCTTCAAAAGAAAAAAACATACGCCAAGTACATAAAAAATACCCACAAATATACAAACCACTTATTACAAAAACTTAAAATGTCTGATAAAAGTAAATCTTTATACAGATTAAAATCAAAAATAAATCAACGTAATTAGCCAAGTAGTATCAATATGAAAGAAAAAGTGATTAAATAAAAATGTAGTAAAGAATTGTGACAAATCTATTTGAAAACTGTAGGTCCCAAACGGGATTAAAACAAAAGTAAAGTGCAAAACTTGGCGTGCCCAGATCGTAGTTGTAAGCGAGCTGCATACTGTACATGAACTTAAGATGCACAAGATGTTTAAATATATCTTATTATAAGATTAGGTGATAATATATTGTTTTTTTTTCAATACGATCAAAGAAAATTAAAGATTCGTTATTCTATTAAAAAAATAATTAAAAGGTTTGCTAATTTAATATTTGTTATAAATATCCTGAAATATTAGTGTGTATCGTACAAAAAGTAAGATAATAATATGTCAAATATGTATTTTTTATTGATTATTAAATATCCGTTAATATATTTACAGAAAATAATTTATAAATAACATTATTCGCAAAAACACACACACACATAGAGAGAGAGAGAGAGAGAGAGATCTTTACTGTAATCTGTGAAAAATTTATTCTTTACACAAGCCTTTTTTTCAACATCATCACATATGCAGATGTATCAGCATGTCCGAAGACGATGCGCAGGAAGCAGCCAGCGAGGAAATCGAAAGACAGGAGTCTCTTTACGTGTTCCCGGGTGCAGGCCGCCCCAGCTGTGCACCGTCGTCATCGTTAATAATGTCGTCGACAATGCCGCTTCCATCGTCGTTCCACGGTGGTTTGGCGATCATCACCAAGTCTTCGACCATGATGAGCACTACAACGGCGAGCAGCACAATGACGACAATGACAACTACATGCACAAAGATCAGCAACAACGACGAAGACGAGGACGCTGTAGAAGAGGTCACTTCGCCAGCCAGAAAAAGAATTTTTCCGAGGACGCACGGGAGATCGGCCAGTCACGGTGGTATCCTAGCAGATTACGGTTGGCAGACTTACGGGTCATTCTTGGGCCCGCTGACAACAGTGGGAAGCGCTGCAACCGCAGGACGACCGTCTATGCTCAAGAAGCCAGGTCATCAGAGAGCCTTCAGTCAAGGTCAGGTGGTGGATGTGACTCGAAGCCAGTCAGCCGTAACGGAACATCATCGTGTCGGCTCCAGAACAGATTTTATCCTGCCACCAGGTCATCGAGAGGACGGCAGATCACCTACTGCCGGCAGAATGCCTTCTTTTCGCGGCCATTCTCGTCAGGCGTCCAAGTAAGAAGACGCTAAAAAATGCGAATTATTAGAATAATAAATGAGCATAACGTGTGTACATATGTGTGCGTATATGCAAGCGCGTCAGGATAGTCTGAAATAGAATAGCAATAAATATAGATATAGCAATAGATAATCTAAGAAGCTAATATTAGTTACATGCAAACTTCAAAGAAAAAGATTAGTTTTAATTTTTTTATCTGAAAACGTGATATTTTACAATTCGTAGGAAGTACAGGCACATATTTGTTGTATGTTTGTAGATCAGAATCCATCTATACGATAAGACGTAGCGTCGCTCCTCCTTGGTGGAGAAGACTGTGGGCTCATTGTTTCGGTCCAATGCCGGAAGAACCTCGTTTGAGAACAATAGTGCCGAATCATTTAGTTTCACCAAAGATTCCGAAGAGTCAGCATCCCAACGGGAATAGAGTAGACAACAGGTGAGAGTGATGCAAAAACAATACGATGATCGATCATTTTTATATATGGCTTTTTGTTTTTCTTAAGGGTGCGAACAACTAAATACACGGCACTGAGCTTTCTACCTCGCAATTTACTAGAACAGTTTCACCGTGTGGCCAATTTGTATTTTATTTTTATCGTGCTGCTTAATTGGGTACCGGCAATCAATGCCTTCGGCAAGGAGGTTGCCATGATCCCGGTGGTGTTCGTGTTGGGTGTCACGGCACTTAAGGACTTCTTCGAAGATCGCCGCCGTTTTGCCAGTGATCGGCGTGTGAATAACTCCACTTGCCGCGTATACGTTAGGTAAGCCGACAAGTACAATATCGTGGCTATGATATATGTGTAGTGTATTGTAAAAATGGTTTAAATACGACTGTCTGTCTCTCTCTTCTCTGTTGTAAAGAAAAGCACGTAGATAACTCAAAATTTACAATTATTGTAGAAAGAAATTAATGTACTTATGTGTCATATTAATCTGATCGAAAAAAAACGATAAAATGCGGTGTGTATTCAGTAAAAAAAAAAAAAAAAGTATGTTTAATGAGTATTCAGGAAAGCTTGAAAACATCAAAATACTACTAAAAGCATAAAATCATCATAATTGTTAGAAGATTTTTCTGAATGTTTATAATAATAATAATATTTAAATATGACAGAGAGAGAGAGAGAGAGAGAGAGAGAGAGAGAGAGAGAGAATAAAAAAAATAAGTTTTTACATTTTCTTTCTCATAATAACTTTATAATTGTGTTGTTATAGTTTATGTAAGAAATTTATATATAAAGAAAACGGTTTACTTTTTCACTCAACCTTGCTCGCTTATCCTTGTCGCCGCTTCGAGTTAAAATCCTTGTGACAATGGAATCCGATAGATCGATTCCAATAAAATCGACCGCTCCAGATATGTGGGTCACGTACACGCGAATGCGAGCAAACGGCTTGCGTGTGTGCGATCGTATATGGAAAAGAAAGTGCTGCCGTATTCTTTTACCGCAAGAATATTCTACGTCATACGCAACAAATGCGCAACGTACAACATCGGTGTATTCTAATTCGTTTGTGTCATATTAAATTTTTGCGTTCAACATCGATTTTAATTGACATGGCGAACATACGTTCGCTTATTTTACTGATGCAACCAAAATATACGGTAAACGAATGCTTCTCGAGGAAGAGGTTATTGCACACAACATGCAATCGAACATGGAATTTGTCGATACGCTTGCGTCGATAAACGCGTATCTACAGTCTACACATGCCACGTGGTTGTTTGCAGAAAAACACGAAGATAGCTGGATATAGATATATAATCTCTCGAGGGAAAACGCGAAATTATTACTTTGACATTTATAACTGTTTTAAAAAGAAAAAAAATATAAACTGACGTATTAATAATAATTTGGATTTTTGTAAAGTGTCAATGTCTTTGCTATTCAAATTCTATGATATTTAAATGCATAAAAAAGTAATTACATATGTATTTATAAAAATTATTTTTTAATTGTTGTTTGTCGCACGATTTTGAAATTATATAAATTATATTAAAAATTCAATAACAAAAGTTACGACTCCGTTATCCAAGTTATAAAGAGAAAAAGGCTTTAAAGACACGTAACATTGTTGATGTGTAAAAATGTTGTTCATTGTATATAAAATACAATCATAAATTATATTACATTATAAATATCATATATGTCGTGAATAAAAAGAGAAATAGATATATATAACACACACATACACACACACACTCTCTCTCTCTTTCTCATATATTTTATAAAAAAATATATTTAAAAAATCTTTAACGCACTTTTTAAATTCTTATAAACTTACGTAAGAAACAACGAGAAATTGCCAAGTTTTTTCATACAATTACAATTTTATCTAATCGTGCAGTGTCGATGTGACTAGGTAATCGCTCACTTGCCGTGTCGATTGTTCGTACAAACGTGGACAGTTTTGATGAAGCACTACGATCGTCACAAACCTTTGTTCATAATGCAATGTAATCAAAAACTTGATTGATGACCTAGCAATTCCGACACAACGGTTTCTCCACGGAGATTTCGTTGGATGACCTTGTCCTTTGTAGTGTCTTCTCGTGCTACGCGCACGTCGATTTCTTTTCAATATTAATTCACATTCCAAATTGCTATTCTATCGAGATTGAACGTGTGTACATAATTCTCTGAAATATTATACGATTGTGATAAAATTATTTATTTATATTGTCGTCGTAAAAAAATATCTATGCACATTTCATCAAAAAAGGTTTTGTTAGTTTTATTCACTTCAGCCTTAAAGAAGTTCTATCATATTTCTTGATTCACACACAAATATAATGTGTATTACTAACAAGATTTTACACAATTATTTACGAAATATATTGAAATCATATTATGGCAAATTTGCCATGTAGAAAGCAAAATGCCGTGATATATTTTTATATCAATGTAACAGGATCTTGAACGAGTTACAGGCTGATGTGTGTTCTCTAGGATAATCGATTCGAAATTACTGGCGTAGGCTGTCGGCGACAGTGACTTTTCGAATCGTGACACACAATCGTCCAGGTCTAATCGTTTTTAGAGCGCAATGTATTCGCATAATGGTGCAAACAATCTTTATTCCCCTCCCCTCTCTCCTTCTCTCTCTTTCTCTCTTTTGTTTCTAGTCACGTTAATTTGTAATCCGTCTGCAATCGAGACCTTGACATTCGCATTTATTTCCATTACCCTTTTTTTTATCTCTTCTCTCTCGCACGAATCTCACGATTTGTCGATTAAGCTTGTTAAATTATCGCGATACTTTTTACATTTCAAATATGTATCTCATCCGTGTCTCTTCAAAAAAAATCTTCAATATTTGTCATTATGATGTATATAATCATCGATATCGACATCGTAAAACTTAGTTCAGTCGAAACATTTACAAATTTAGGTTTTTTATCAAAAAATTTCGACAAAAATAAATTAGTCCGTTAATATCATATTAACATTTATGAAAAGAGATAATTTTGGAAAAAGTTGATTCATATGTTGGATTTATAAATTATAAAGTGTTACGATATAGCAGAAAAACTGACCTCAAAAACTCGTCCAAAGCTCCTAAAGGTACGATTCATCAAACAATGTTACAGACATTGCGTAAACCACTAATCATCGTGCTCGCTTATCTATTTGACACCGATTGTTCGCGATGTAGTGTATATGTACAGTGTATATGTACAGCTATTGAGCTTTATCGATGGTTTCTTTCAGAAAAAAGACAGAAATCGCGGATAACACGGATGTATCTTGTGCAACGTAATAATTTTAAAAAAGAAATTTATAGTTTTATAATGTTTTATAATATACGTGTTTTTTGTTTTTAAGTATATGTATACATTTCTTTTTTTAAATTACTAAAGTTTATAAAACTTAAATAATAATTGATTATAACGGTAACTTCCTGCAACTCCTACAATTTTACGATAGTGATTTTTTCCATCGTCTTATATTTTCGCAATATCTTATGGAAAATTTTACGTGCTTATTTGCAATATTTAAGACAAATTCAGTGATGTATATTTCCTCTGAGTATATATTTTTTCTTTTGCACAGAGCTTTAAAGAGCCTTTAAATCAATGATGTCATTGATTACATCATAGAAGAGAGCACATATATATATTCGAGCCGCGAGTATAAACATATGTGCGAGTATAAACGTGTGTGTAAATATATACGTGTTCGCGCATATCCTACCCATGCTTGCTTGCACGAAATATATATCGAAGCTCTGAAATATTACTGAACGCAAATCCATATAGACTTCAATAGATAAATTGTGAAAATATTGCACAAAAATGGCATCATAAACTAACAAAAACGTTCGCAATGATTGACTAAGACTAAGATGATGTGTCATAACGCTACAGTTTTGTCAGAATAAAATTTTGTAAATAATATTTGTCAAAATTGAGAAAAGTCCAATTTAAAGTATAAATATTTTATAATATTTCAATTCTTTAATGAATTCCTTTTTAAATTTACTTTTGCAAATATATTACATAAGATGATTCGCTATATGGTTAGTGTTTTGCCGAAATAGCATTTGGAAATCAATTTTGCAAACTATAAATATTTTATAAAAGATCAATGTTTTTACATTTATTTCTCAAAATATATCTATATAATTACAAATCACAATTTTTATGCAAGATTTTGTCACATAATTTCATAAATGTTTTCCTATCGGGGAAGCAGATAATTTTTTATTCTCTGTGAGAAGCTCTTGGTATAAATTGTCGGAGTAAAATAGATAATAGTAAATTCGTTCAAATTTAGGAAATATAAAAAGATTCCATGAGAAAAACTTGATAAAATTCAAGAACATATGTATATAATTGTACAATTGTGTATATATTGTACATATTATTATAATCCATCTATATTATTGTTAATAATTCTTGGCTCGCCTTATTTCTTGCAATTCTTTCTGACGCCGAAATTCTTATTCTGAATTATTATATGTGGTTAACGATAATAAATATATTGCATATATAAGCATGCATGATACATCTAATTAACAATCAGATTAACAGTCTTTAACTTCTTCATATTAACAGAAGTTATTAAAATTTACAGTCGTAAAATAAAACATAAAGAAAACTAGGTAAGAATACTAACAAAAAAGATATTAAAATATAACAAACAGTTATAACAAATTATTGCCCTGATTTTTTTTGTCAGTATGAGAAACATAGTTACGCTGTTTACGTTTTCTATGTTATACACAATATAGAAAAAAACCTTTTTTACGTGTTTTACTTGTCATTGTTTTCTTGCAACCTTGATTTTTCTAGCTCTCATACGTGTTATATCTATCATGCATATATTTACGTTTCAGCGATTTTAAGCAGATGTTGCGCAGGTAATTGCATAATTAGCTGGATATTACGTGCGTCGAATATTTCACATGTTGATCATCCTCGTCGCGGAGGGCAATGATACAAATCCGTAACGGAAATAGAAAACATCTCTTAATCGCAAGTCGGTTATTATGCACTATTTAGCGCGATTTGTAACGTCGTCCATCGTATTTCAAACGCGCGCTAACGACAGAATAAGTGAGCAATACACAAAAGAAAAGAGAATGGCGTCTGCTTCTTTTTTCGTTGTTCTTCACAGCAGCAAAGAAATTGATATTATATATCATTTAGCTCTTTTTGTAAGCTGACTTAGTAGCAAGGTGTTCTCTCTTTCTCATTTCCGAAATGAACTAGTAAATAATAAGCGCGTTCGGATTTTCGTTTCACATGTCGTTTCGACATACAGCTAACGATAGATATATTTCACTGTTTTCCGTGACAGATGTGCTTGAATATTCCGCAAGGTCTTCTTTGATGATTATCTTGTTTTGTTGTCTCACTTAATTTCATTCCGATTAACGAACAGGAGTGGCGTTCAAGGCTGTGCAACCTTGCTGTCCATATAACCTTGATGCTTCTTGCTTTAAATGAAGAAATATTATCACTATTATTAAGAGACAATTTCGTCACAGTCGGAGAAAATTCGGATAGATGAATTTATTTTTTGCACATTTGAATTAACTACACACGACCGCTTCTTTCAATTTGTCTGTATTTATCACAGTTCCGCATACAAAAGGTAATAGAGAAAATTATCATATACGCGTAATATTAAAGAAGTTTCCAAATCAATATCGATAATTAATTTTAAAAAACTCAGTAATTTTTATTATGTCAATGTGTTTTGTTTAATTGTTTCTTAGATTTTATTAACTGAAAATGGTTTCAAATAATAAAGCCAAAACGTTCTAACAACAACAATTCATATCTATTAATTTCGCAACATTCTGCACTTCGTTACTCTTTTATAATATACCTACATACTTTTTTTTATTTTAGATTTATCAATACTGACTGATAGTGGTGCGACTAATTGTTTAATTATTTTCTTGCGACTGTGAAATGTTAACTTAATTACTTTCTCGATGTTACGTTGTGGCAAGTAATGTTTTTAAGACTAAGCGCCACAGGCTCCTGATGAAATTTTGTATAATTTCATTGTAGCGAGGGCGACAGATATGTGAAGATAGCGTGGAAGGATGTCAAGGTGGGTGATCTGGTTCACCTTTCAAACAACGAACTAGTACCGGCCGATCTTTTGCTTCTACGAAGCAGTGATTCTCAGGGTTTAGCTTATCTCGATACGTGCAATCTCGATGGAGAATCGAATCTGAAGCAACGCCAAGTTGTTAGAGGATTTCTTGATTTGCAAAATACCTTTCAACCTTCCAAGTTCCGATCAGTGATTGAAGTCGATCAGCCAAGTACTAGAATATATAGGTAAATATTTGATGGACCCAATTAAAATAAAAATTATAAAGTTGACAAAACATAGAGGAACATGTCAATTAAAAAAAGTGCTATTTTTACGTATCTATAGTAATTAAAAAGATTGATCAAATTTTTTGCCGTAATTTATCTCAACATCACTTGTTAATATAATTGTTCAAATAGAATTACTCGAATATGCGCGATTTGAATATATCATAGTCGAATCTTATATTTAAGATCGTCTTAAGTTTATTTTCAGATAATGTACGAGTACTTTTATTGGCTGCGGAACATCTGAAGATAAACTTAAAATGATCTTAATTATAATATTCAACTATCGGTCTGTGACGCATTTTAGGTTTCACGGTGCCGTGGTGCATCCAAACGGCGCAAGAGTGCCCGTATCTACGGAGAATCTTTTACTAAGGGAATGTGTTTTAAAAAATACCGACTTTATCGAAGGTATAGTTATATACGCCGGTCACGAGACCAAAGCGTTGCTGAATAACGGTGGGCCCAGATACAAGGTAAATAAAGAAATTAATCAATATGTTATTGTCAATATTTGAATACAAAATAAACTAAAAACAAAAATTAAATAAATTCTGAACAAGAAACAATTCTCGAATTTTTTATAGAATTTTTTTATTAAAAAAATAACTTTGTTTTAGCGCTCCCGTCTCGAGAAACATATGAACAGGGACGTAAAATGGTGTGTTGTGATACTGGCGGTTTTGTGCGTGATCGGTGCATTTGGATGTCGTTTATGGCTGTCCGCGTATGCGGGCCTGTCGGTGGTGCCGTTTTTGCCGGTGATACAAGAGCCAATCTACGAGAGTATATTGACCTTCCTAACCTTCGTTATAATATTCCAAGTGATGATACCGCTGAGCTTATACGTGACGATCGAGATGGCCAAGGTGGGTCAAGTGTACCATATTGGTCACGACCCGGCTCTATACGACACGGAAACCGGCCGTAAAACGGAGTGCCGTGCGCTGAATATCACGGAAGAACTAGGCCAAGTGAGTGCGGACAATTTATATTAAATGAATTTGCGCGAGTATGATATTTTACGTATCACGATTAATATTACCTATGAACAAAATTCTACTTTTTCTTGGAACAAAATAGAAAATAATATAAAGAATTATTAAGATATTTTGTCATTATTATTCGTTAGATTGACCAATCATCGACGATACAATTTGTAAATTAATATATAAAATTATATATTTTATAAAGTGATTTTTAACACAAATTTTTTGCAATATAAAAATTTTGTATAAAAAATAAAAAAAATGATTAATTTTCTTTTTTACGAGAGAATATTGCTTGAAATATTTTTACGACAGGTACAGTATGTCTTTTCCGACAAAACTGGCACTCTCACAGAAAATAAGATGCTATTCAGGAGATGCACGGTAGGAGGCCAGGATTATTCGCACATAGGCGACAATGAAAATCTGCTTCCATGTTCGCGGCTCAAGGAGGACCTGCTTATAGGTACATTTCGACATCGTTTACAAGAGTTTCTTATTGTTCTGGCTACATGTAACACGGTTGTCGTAAATTCTCAACCGCATCACGATATTATGAACTCTAGCGGAGTCATTGAAGAACCTCAAAAAAACGGAACTGGTCTTATAAGGTTGGTGTCAGATAATGTGTATATTTTTTCTGGGAATCAAATTATAAAGAATTTCTGTGTAATTGTTTTTTCTGTTGGATTTTAATTTTTAAATATTTGACAGAATCAGAGAGTCGGAAACAAATTTATTTCCAACTGCTAATTCTCCACCAGTACCGATGTCTCCGAGTAACAGAACTATCCGCACCTTATCACCGATATCACCTGTAATTAGCACAACTAATACATTTGATGATACACCGAAATTCCCGTTTAAAATATCAAGGTATAACACTTGATGCTATATAAAATACAGAAATATTTAACATATAAAAAAAAAACATTTTTTTTATAGACCAAGATTACTAAACGTAACATCGATACCGAGTCTGGGCATCGGACTGTTGGGACGGAAGTTGTCGCCGGACGGGCAGAAGAGATGTAGTCCCGATGAAAAAAATGGTGACGAGCTGCATAGGCCTGCGATCTACGAAGCGGAGAGCCCAGACGAACTTGCGCTGGTGCACGCCGCGCGCGCTTACGACGTCAAGCTCGTGAAACGGACACCTCGCAGCGCAATCGTGTCTTTTCCGGACAAATCCACGCTTGCATTCGAAATACTTCACGTAAATGGATCTCACGGATGAGTCAGTTGCGCGTATTTTCATTTTGATATTTGTTTTACTTATTCTATAATCGCTTCCAGGTGCTGCCATTCGACGCAAACAGGAAGTGCATGTCGGTGCTTCTCAGACATCCACATACCAGCGAAATCGTGTTGTATAGTAAGGGCGCTGACACGACAATGTTAGCAGCGCTGTCACTTAGCGATGAGAATGCCGTTGCCTCGCCCAGCATCCGACACTATTTGCAATCGTATGCGCGTCAAGGTTTGCGTACCCTGGTAATGGCGAGGCGAACCTTGACGCCGCAAGAATACGAAACATGGCGACAGAAGCACGAGGAGGCGGAAATGGCGACGGAAAACCGCGAGTGCCGCATACGCGATTCGTATGCAACGCTAGAATCACATTTGACGCTATTGGGAGCGACCGGTATCGAGGATAAGCTGCAAGCCGGAGTGCCCGAGACAATGGCCGCACTGGTTACTGCTGGAATAGTCGTGTGGGTTCTGACAGGTTTGTAAAAAGTCATGAGCAAGCGCGCATGATTGCATTGTTGGCTTTTACACAAACCGGTTAATGCGGACATATTATTTTTAATGCGATCTGTTAACGTAAAGAAGTACACACAAGGTGCTTTACATTGAATCTTAAATGAATCTTCTCGGCACATATATAATTAATGTCAAATCTACATTTTATTTCATAACAACGTTATATAAAAACTATAGAAAAAAATTATTAGAAAACAACAAGAGAAAAACCAGTGGAAAATAACGTCATCCAAAAGCAGTTTGCGTTCTTGAACGTAGCGCGCGTATTTAATGTCAAAGCAATTATGTGATCATATGATCACATATATGATTGTGTTTTCTGTTTCAGGAGATAAGCCGGAGACCGCCGTGAACGTGGCATATTCGGCGCAGCTCTTTTCACCGGCCATGCAGCTCTTACAGCTGCAAGCGAGATCTAAATCTGTCGCCGAGACACTTATACACAGTTATCTAGAGTCAGCGCGCAAAGAAATCAACAGACATCCGCAACAATCGAGCATGATAGGCATTACGGATCTCACTAACGTGTATAATCGCGATTCTGTGGAAAGAGACGCGCATAGGATTGGCAATCCGCGACAACGCGCACTTGTTGTAGATGGCAAAACATTGACAGTGATTCTGGACCCGCGATCGGGTTTGACAGGCCCGTTTCTTGAACTCACAAAAACATGTTCTAGCGTCTTAGCCTGTCGCGCCACGCCATTGCAAAAGGTGTCCGATACAAAATATTAATGTAACTATGGAAAATTAATGTACACTGTGTGTATAAAATAACTGAATATTGTTTAAAACAATATATGTGCGTTAATTAATTTAACACAGAATTTTTTTCGAGTTAAATGAAAGCGTAATTCAATATTAATTCAACATTAATAATATTCAATATTAATTAAGCATGATGCTAAAGAAAGTAATATGATTTAATCTACGTTGCAGGCGTACATAGTTCGCATCGTTAAAAAACAATTAGGAATGAGAACGTTGGCAATCGGCGATGGCGCAAACGACGTTAGCATGATACAGACCGCTGACGTGGGCGTCGGTATCTCGGGGCAAGAAGGCACACAGGCGGTAATGGCAGCGGATTTCGCGATTTTTCGTTTTTCTATGCTCAGTCGACTTCTCCTTTTACATGGACATTGGTGTTACGACCGTCTTGCTAGAATGATTTTGTACTTCTTTTACAAAAATGCCACTTTTGTCTTCCTTATATTTTGGTTTCAAGTAAGTATAAAAAAAAAAAAAAAAAAAAAAAAAAAAATAGAGATATTTATAATAATGCATTTCTTCTTTTCTTTCGCAGTTGTTCTGTGGCTTTTCCGGTGCTGTAATGATAGATCAAATATACTTAATGCTATACAACTTACTGTTCACTTCGCTACCACCTCTTGCCTTGGGTATTTACGATCGCGTTGCTTCGCCATGCGTATTGCTTTCTGCGCCGGAATTATATACGAGAGGACGCTTGGGATTTGTTTATCGAGCTCGCTCATTCTGGTTGACGATCGCTGACGCTTTTTATCAAAGTATTGTCATCTTCTTTATTATCCAAGAGGTCGGCACATTAGTCACGAAGAACTAAAATAACTAAAGATTTAATAATCTCTCATTGCTCATTATAATATAAAAATTCATTGTTATTTTTTTTTTTTTCAGGTTTATTGCGATACGATTATCGACATATGGGAATTTGGATCGACTATTATGACAGCGTGCATCGTCGTCATGCTTCTTCATGCTGCCATAGAAACTAGATCATGGGTAAGCAAGAAAGAAATAGTTAAAGTACGTAGAAAAATTATAAATAATTAAAATAGACCAGATTCGCCGATAGTCGCAACAAACTAGTCGCAAAATTCTTTAACTTGACAGTATTTATTTATCTGTTCAATTGCAGACATTCCAATACATAAGCAATCTGTCACATCTATTGTTTATGTTATTGATTGTTTGATTTTTTTTTTGTTTTGCCGACATATATAAAAGATTGCTGACTCGTCAAAAACAAGTGTGTGCATGTTTATTAAACCAACTTTTATTTTAACAGATGGTTTAAATCAAAATTTCATTATTATAATTTCATTATATATTTCTTATTCTTTGTAACTTCTTAATTTAGACAATTGGCTGAGGAAGAAGATCAGAATAAATTGATCGAAACGTTCTATTTACCATATATGCGAGTCACTTCAGTTTCTTTTAAGAAATCATCCACCACTCGTGGACTATCGGTGAATCTGGTCTATTTTAATTATTTATAATTTATTAAGCCGTCTTATTTCAATATTAGAAAAATTATACTTTGGGTATTATCACTGTTCAAATTATTTCAGACTATACTTCATATTGGTGCCATTTTGGGTTCCTTAGGCATATTCTTCGGATTCTGCCTTTTTTATAATGCTGTTTGCGTCAACTGTATGGATTTGCCCGGATCTTATTGGGTAATAGAAAACGCCATCACACATCGTACGTACTGGTGCACTGTGCTACTTACATCTGTCCTTGCATTAATGCCTAGGTATGTTTATCTTGTGCTTGTCAAGATGGCAATAATCATGTAAACGATATTGATCGAATCTGTAGATGTAACATTGTCAACTTTTTTATTACAACTTAGCAGTATTAATAAATTTTAAATTCAATTGGCATTTTTTTTATTTCTTAAAAGATTTGTATATAAAGCGATACGATCTACAGTTGCACCGAATGCTGTGCAAATAGTCTCGCAACAGATCACCGCGAAAAGCGGCGGTCAAGTTCATCGGCAACGTATCAGCAGTCAAAGAAGCGAAGTCAACTTTATTGCTGGATGGTCACGCTCTTCGCAACATGCTACCATTAGGTATATTGTCAATTATTTGTCCAATTGTATTAAACACCGATTATGAGTGTTCCGCACTTTTAATTTCTTTCAAATGTAAAAAAATGTATCATTAATTATGTATTGCAGACCTGGTAGCTACAGAAGCAAAAACAACGCTCTAACGACTATCGTCGCATGACGTCAGACACGTCAATCAGATTGAATTGTCAATCTTGTTACTTCAGAAAACTAACCAAGTCGACGAAAAAAGAAAAAAACTTTTTTTCACTGTCTGCTGATTACAAAAAGAATCTAATTTTTGAGATTTTTCCTTGCACTGACAAGTCTGATTAACTATCTTTGCTTAACAATTTTCTATTTTCCTAGCTGAAGTGACGATATGCGAAAGCTTAATAATTTATAGAATAAAATTAGGCACGTAACTTCGTGCGTGACTAAAAAACGACTTGGTCGTTTAATATATGTCATTGCTTGCCTGTTGAGACAATCCTCGTTATCGATTTTGCGATAACGCTAATATTTCATTGTCATTTTCTAGTTCGAGTTATCACGATTGATTTAAACTCGTGTGGCCTTAAATCTCACATCGTTCGTTGCATTCAATGGCTGTGACTTCTAGGGACCAAGATTATTCATAATTGAACCAAGCAGAATTCGAGTGAAAGTCTACGCTGCGTTTACTTCGTGTATATTTTATTTTTATTGTTTCCGACTTCACTCAAAAATGTGTTTACATCCGCGAACATTATTTTCGAGCGGAAAACTAATGCTAGAAACACGGATGTATCAAGCGCTTTATTCACGTACATATACACGTGTGTGTGTGTGTGTGTGTGTGTGTGTGTGTGTGTGTCAAGAATCAGTGTATAAAAATCTAAAAAAAGTGTAAAATATAAATATATATGTTATGGTCAAAGTCAGAAGCACGAGCGTTCTTAGCATTGAGCGTTCTTAGCATTAGTCAATGCGCGAAACAACCAAGCGTCTCGGTCAAAGCCCGAAATAATTTCTTTTTAGCGTACTTTTCAATGTATGTACGCTGCTATCGCAGTGATATATTATAAATTAAGTTAGGTTTTTACGGGGATAGGTTTCGCCCCTTTTCCGTCCACACGTGTACGATAATATATGATATAAATTTTATACGTCTCAAATGTCCATTCGAGCTTTGACCAAGACGTTTGGTTGTTCTGCGAATTGACCAGTCAATTTTAGAATGCCCATGCTTCGGGCTTTGACCAGTGTTTCACAATTTTGATTCTTATCTATTTGACAGTATACTGAAGCGGGGGAGAAGATGCGCACAACAGCAGCGAGATTTTGCGCTGCAGCATGCTGTAAGAGAGTCAAAACTGTGAACACTGGCTTTGACTATAACATATATGCGCACACATACACAAACACGGTGTTTCTAACGAGACGCGATTAACACGTCCACAATCGCTGATGGACTTTATTAAATCGATTTATTTTCTAAGTCAGACTTTGACTAAATGTTTATGTTAGATATTATATCATAAAGTGAACGACGCGCGGACGCTCAGAGAAACGTGGCTGCGTTGAGTTGTCTATTTCCGGTCTTGCAACGGGACGTTTAAGATATAAATTTATAATATATAACGACGTTATACATATACTTTGTTATTCTATTGTATTATACTATCGATTGTATTATATCATATTGTAAGCAACTATTGTGAGACATAGAGCTTTTAATTTGAATAATATATCGAATGTTACATTGATAACACGTTGCACGTGCTATCTGATAATATTTTGATAATGATGAATTATTGTTGTGTGCATTAATCAATGTAAGAAGAATATTATTGCGATATTAAAAAAACAAATCAATCTATCTACTTTTTTTTATTAGTTCTTTTTGTTTACCCATGTTATTCCTTAAAAAAGCAACTCAATCAAGCAAATATTGTCATATACATAACTAATATACACATAATATAGAATTCTATTCATCAGATTTCAAATCTGTTTGAATGCGCATATATCGCATATATTTGAAAAATACAATTTTCTTTTATACTTATAAAAACGATCACTATGACAACAAAATTCACGAAGAAAAATATATGTATATATATATTTCAAAATAGAAGATTCGCGAATTCATTAATTCTATTATAGATAAAGAAATTACACGTATACAATTATTAATTGATATGTTTGGTAAGATCTTTAATAAAGATAATTAATAGTAATATACGAAAGTGTATTCAATTGAATCGCGCGTAGCGTTTGAGCAGCTGAGCGGACAAAGCATACGCAGTGAGCACCACTGACTTATGCGGAAACGCGCGTCGACGATGAAGTGGGGATAGACTCGGATGGGTAAAGGTGCGGAGAGCGGAGAGCCGAGAACGTTAAAAACGCTATGCTGCGTGCTGCTACGGTTGTTGTCTCATTGTCAGTACTGATCGGTACTAGATGTGTTATGTGGTGTGTTCGTGCGGCGACGCGTTCTCTCACGAATTGCATTCGTTTTGATTCCGAATCACGCGCATCCACTTTTGTACTGACATTTTGCACAAAGTCGAAAGTACGAATTGACTAAATAAACAAGGCAAGTAATAATAACAATATATGCGGATCCGTGTTTTACCTGAAAATAGCGTGTTACATTTTCTTTCTTCTTTCTTCCTGTCAAATTCTTAGTGCAGACACGAGAAACATCGTGATTTTTTTTCCAGTTACTATTTCTTTTTTCCTAAACAATTGTTTCAATGTAAATATGCGATATTTCAGTGCAAGTTGTGTAGATACATGCATGATTACCGTAATGTGAATTTAACAGCTGATTTCAGTAAGTTATGAGAAATAACGAATTTTGCGATCGCATTTATGCAATAGGTATATATGTATGTACAATAAATACAAGACCGAGCGAGACGCAAGGTCAAAAATTGCTTGACAGCATTAGCGTTTATTGCGTGGCTAAATGACACACGTGTTCCAATTTAAACATGCTAATATTTTGACTCGCGCAATTGCAGAAGAATGTCACAAGTTGTAAGGAAAATTACCTGGCAAAAACTTAACTATAATATAAAACACTGAAATAATAGATGATTTTACTGCCTTACATATATACTATATAACGGTTTCTGCTTTTTTTTTACTTCGCACGCGTTACAGTTGTAAATTATTAAAATAACCGTGGTCAGTTTTTTTGCAGCATTTCTTTCTCAAAGTTTAGTCCAAATCTTTTTACTAGGTAGTTCATTGTTATCGTGAATCAATGGAGCGCTATACACGTAATGTCTTTCGATATCGTCATATTACTACGGTGACGTCACGAGATATATCCAGAAACTCGCGACTCGTGACACTTCCGAGGATCGGCCAAGACTGACAACCGCTAGCAATTAGCACGTTGTGCCAGTCATATCTTCATGATAATGTGTTCTTTTTAAGGATAACGAACGTAGACGTGAGAACAAGTTCTGACACATATTAGATATTCCGGGGAATATGCATCAGAGAATGTATAGATAGATTGTAAGAAAAATTAAAAAACATTAATTCCACAAATTATTAATTAGACAGGAAATGAATTCTACGACAAAAAAATGATTGAATTGAAAAAAAAATTGTTACATTTTCTCTCTTGTTAATCTGTTTTTTACTACTAATAAATCTCCTCTCATATTTTGTAATACTTTTGTACTCAAAGTTTTCAGTCGTACCTAATTGCCATAAAAACAAAACAAAAGTAAAACAAAAAAACTTTTTATCGTTTTTATATTGATTATATATTATTATACATGTCTAATATTATTAAATAATTTTAAAAAATATTATAGATTTTATATTATAAATCGTTTTTACAAAACATAAACAGAGAAAAATTTTGTAAACCAAGCTTTCTAAAACACAAATAAAAAAACATGTATGTTTCTATAAATTCTTTTAACTGACCCAATTCTTACAGAGTGGAAATTACTCTTAGAAAAATTGAAGAAACGCGCAGATTTATGTTTGATTGATGCCAGTTACATGATGGAGCGCCTATCCTCTAATCGGGAAAATAAACAGTTCAACACTTGTGAGTAAATCATCGTATACGTGACATGTCCTTGATATTGACAATCTTTAATAACACTCAAACCGTCCACTTTAAGTTACTTCAAATACTCATTTACTCATTTTTGTGTCAGACTCTTCAGAAGTTTATCCTCAAGGAAGCCGCGAGAATCGTGAGATTAACAACGCAAGTTGCCACACACGCAAAAAGTAGTTCCTAACGATATCATTTGCAAGAAAATAAACTTATTGTAATTTCAGAACTTAAATAACTGTTTCCATTGCAAAAGAAACAACACAAAAGTTTGATAATCCAGAAGTTTAAATTATCTTTGAAACGAGATAAATTCTCATGAGTAAAATGAAAATTTCACATTTTCTTAGATTTAATTTAATTTATTACGGGGAAAGGTACCATATAAATTTATAAACATATTCAGCTTAGATAATGTATGATTGCGATAAAAGCATTGATAATACAAACAAGAGAGGGATAATGAATGTGTAAATATATATGCAATTATAAATTAAAAGTAACGAAGAACGCGCAAGTGAAACTAATTATAAGAAATTTACTTCGTACTATCGCACATACTAGAACATATTTAAAAGACCTATAGGAATTGAACAATAACACTATTGACGGAACGAGTCTCGCGAAACGCAAATAGTGTATGTATTGTAAGTTAATAAATTTGTCCCGCTCTGTGGTGACACAGCTTACATAATCACACTAGAGGTGGACCGATCGTTTGTCTACAATGACCTTGGTGGTTTCGTACCGGTGGTCCATTGGCTCGATCTCGTCGAGAAAACGATGACGAGGTTGACGCTATCTGCGATTGCGATTTACCGCGCCCACTTATCACTCTGACGGAACAAGTTCAGGAAATGTTACGAACTGTACCGACAAAAGTGCGAACTTATTGCAAAGAGTGAAAAAGGAAGACATTATCACGTAAGATACGACAGACGAGAAATGACGGTCACTTACACCGCTGAGGTAGCCACTTGCAGAGGCCTCGGTTGTTTCCTCAAGTTGTTACTCAGGTGAGATATTTCTATCATTTTTTTTTTTTTTTTATAAACTTTTATTTATTTATTTTTTTCTTTCATTTTCCTACAATGGAAGCGAAATTTTTTTAGCTTATACGTCAGAAATATAATTTATGACTTTTATCTGAAACGTAATATCGTATTATTAAAGTTTACATAATAGATGGATTTAGTAAATGCTACAATATTCACGAGAAACTTTTTTAGAATAGTTTCACCAATAATTAGAAATTGGAAAATTTCCGAATAACAGGTGACAAAGATGTTTGCGTAAAAATATTCCTTCTCGTCATCTGCAGAGTTAACACAATTCAAACATGACGAAAACCGTTATCCATGAAAACTAAGTAAAAAATATGCCATCTCCTGCAAAAATTATTGACTTTCAGCTCACAATCGGTAACATGTTGGTAACATTATCGCGTTTTAACGCGATATATCAATGCTTGCTTGTCTATACAATGCAGTTTCTATATTTTCAAAAATTATAGAAGCTATCTTTACTAGGATTTCTGTTTTGTTTGCCAACGCGAGATCTCGACGGATCGTTCACTTTGTTATCGTTCATTTTGCAGGCGTTTCACAAGCACACGCTTGTTTCTGATTTATAAAACGCGCAATTTATATTTCAGATGGCGAGCGAGTATTTACAAGCTTGTCTGGATCGATCTAGCCCTCTATCTCTTCATCTATTACTTCCTGTCTGGTGTTTATCGATTATTGTTAGATGATGAGCAGAAAAAGATGTTTGAGTCTGTGGTGGCGTACTGCAACGAGTACAGTGATTTAATACCGTTATCGTTCGTCTTAGGATTTTATGTTAGTATTGTGATGACTAGATGGTGGAATCAATATATGGCGATACCATGGCCTGATTCTATCGCTGTCTTTGTATCAGCTACTATACACGGTAACGACGAACGCGGACGTCTAATGCGCCGAACAATTCTTAGGTACTATAATACGGAATAACTTTTTTAAATTATTGAGTTATTTTTAAGTTATTAAGTTAGTGGTAGTGGTAAAGACTTTCTTTATCGAATAGACTTATGAGTTTTCTGTACTGGACAGAAATAAATTCTTTTTCTACAGGTATGTGTGTCTCTGCCTAACCATAGTTCTGACGAACGTTGCACCGCGCGTAAAGAAGAGATTTCCTACTTTGGAGCATTTTGTAGAAACTGGCTTACTGCTGGAGAACGAACTATCAGTATTCCAAAGTTTGAACGCAAAATTTCCGAAGCCGAGTAAACACTGGCTGCCGATAGTTTGGGCCGCGAGCATAGTAACTCGCGCTCGAAGAGAAGGCCGAATACGCGACGATTTTGCAGTGAAGACTCTCATTGACGAGCTCAATAAGTTCCGCGGCAATTGCGGCAATATCTTACATTATGACACAATTAGTGTTCCTTTAGTGTATACTCAAGTAAATAGATCAAGCTGTGATGTTACAGAGAATCATGAAATTTACAGTGTTTTTGATGTTTTAATTTTTTTTGCAGGTAGTAACGTTAGCAGTATATACATATTTTTTGACAAGTGTAATGGGCCATCAATGGGTTCAAAAATCAGAGTCGATCATTGACATGTACTTTCCAGTGTTTACGACGTTGCAGTTCTTCTTCTACATGGGTTGGTTAAAAGTAGCCGAAACGCTAATCAATCCGTTTGGCGAGGATGATGATGATTTTGAAGTAAATTGGTTAATTGATCGTAACTTACAAGTAAGAATTGCTCTTTTTTCTTTGTTATTGTTACAAAAACACAAAATTAGCACAAAATGCTCGAAAAAAAATTTTTATAATAAAAATACTTATTTTGCGGGTTTTTATTATAAAAATACTTTTTATAATAACAAACGCGTAGTTATATCTAAATATTTGTTGTTTTTTTAAGGTAAGTTATTTAATCGTCGACGAGATGCATCACGAACATCCTGAACTTATACGCGATCAGTATTGGGACGAAATATTCCCTATAGAACTTCCATATACCGCAGCAGCACAACCCTTTCGCGAAGAGCCACCCCAACCCTCAACAGCTAATATACAATTGTCTGCCGCGCAACAAGAACTGCAACCGTCATCAGTTAAAATCGAAGATTTGGCGCCGGATGATCAGCAAAAATTCCGTACTGATCTTGCTGACGACGCAGCGTCAGGAATACATTTTTTTGCGGGTGGAAAATTTTCCAGGTAAACACGCAAATATTGTTTTGTTTTTTTGTGTAGTTTTCATTAGAAAATGGTTTTCAAGAAATATTTATTGACAAATCATTCAATATTGTATTTTAATGTGACATCAGTACTGATACAGAGACCACCATGATTAACCATGGATTAGTGAGGTAATTCCATTTATATTTTTCGCGAAAAATTGGTAAAATAAAAGAAGAATATTTCAGAAAATATTTTAGAAAATTCACAAGAAAACTACATTTATTTCAATAACATAACTATATCTTTAATCAAACGATTGTTTATTCTACCGATTCTAAGTATTGCTAATTTCTTATTAGGAGCGCCAGCAGAGTTAGTAATCGAGAGCGCAACTTCAGTGGTGGTTCAACTCCTAGCAACTTAGGCGGTTCGCTTACGAGAGTGAATAGCGTTACCAGTGTACTGAAACGATTATTTAGCAAAGAAGATAGACCGGACGGTGGTAATTCGAGCGGTAGCAAAGTGTCTGGAAAAATTCCAAGTTCGAATTCAGCAGTTTCGCTGCAAATACGTCCAACCGGTATGTCCATTATCTAATTTTTTTTTTTTTTATTTAAATAATACTAAGAAAACAAACTAATAATTTGAAATTATTGAAGGTGCAAGTGGCTCTATGAGGATAGGTGTCATCGAAGAGGTGGATGAACAGATGACTCTTACGTCGTTAAGACAATCAAACGATACTAGCAAGCCACATGTACAAAGTATATTTGCTCAAGGCCCACCACCACCGAGTGATCCTGTCGACGTTCCTGGTCCCGCACCATCTCACAGACGAGACGTATTCTCTAGAAGTGCACCCGCACCGGGAATAGGAGCAGCTGACAGTATCGGAAACACGCGCGATAGACGGAGCGACATAAGGTTTGTAATTTAACAATCCATCAGGAAAATCACAACTATAAAGTTTTACAATTTATTAGGATTAAATAAATAAATGAAAGGCCAATGTATATAAGAGTGCAAGCACGGCTTGTTCTTTGTTTTTTTTTTTATTATTATGAACAGATTGCAAACATTTCAATCAAGGATTTAGTTTTTATCAATGTTTTTTAAAATTAATTGAAATAGTTTACAAGAGATCTTATATAAAATAAATGATTATTTAATTATGAAGAGATATCTTGTTACTTTAATTATGATGTTAAACTAAAGCGTAATATGCAGTTTTAAAACGAAACCAAAGTTGTCAAGCATATTGTTGTTAAGTCAAGTCTAAAGTAAAGAAGTCAAATTATAAAAAAATTAATTGTAGAATTTTGAAAAATCAAAAATTAAAATAAGATAAATAAAGACAATTTTATATATATAAATATACAGCACTCTTGATATACATCGACAACATATAAATCTCATTGTCAGTCGTACGCATCGTTACTGAAAGTAAATTGATTTTGATTTCAAAGAAGGGAATATTGAACATAAACAAGACTTGTGTAAAATCTTATTGATCGGATTGTTTTTTATTAAAGTAAGTATAAGTATCCTCATTAGGCAAGATCTCGATTTTGTGTATGTAATCTTATCAAGCGCTATAATTCTTGTCAAGCGTATTCTGGAATTATTCTTGTCTGCGCTAGTGAAAATGACATTAAAAATATCTTGTATAAATTGATTAGCTATGATTGATTGTAAGAAAGTCTATTAATTTTATATCTGAGTCTGTTTCTAACGAATATTGTGTTTTTCTCTTTCAATCTTTTAGTAATAAAACAAATTGATTTTTGCAATCAATTTTTTAGATGTTCTCAAAATTTTCAATATTATTTTCTAGATGTTTAATAAATTCAAATAATATTGATTCTTTATTATTGTGAGTCGGAAGGCAAAAACCATCTAATTGAAAATTAAAATTACAAATTAAAAAAAAAAATATTTTGTGTGTATACACGTAGAAATTTAAACTGAAAATCAAAGCTTGCTTTCTTACACTTCAATTGAGTAAAAGAGCTCCATGTTTAAAATAAAATTATATCATTTGTATAATTTATCGATTTTATAGATCACAAATATCTACGCACTCGGTGCAATCGAGTATTTTCGAACCGGCGAGTTATCTTGGAAGCGGAATAAATGATGACTTGCCCAGTACTCCAAGGTCCACGTGTTCGGACGATTCCGCGAATGAATTTACGAAATTGAAAAACGAGAGGAAAGAACGAAGACGCAACCGTAGAATTGCTCGAAGTGTTAGCGGTCAAATGAGTATATTAAATGGTAATCAATCAAAAAGTCCTCCAGATTCAGAAACTCTTTTACTGACAGAGTTAGCAGACGTGTCACGACAAAATATGAAAATACAACAACAAGACGAAAGTGATTAGATTAAAAATATAGTTTTTAAAGTATTTTTTGTTACATTAAAAATAATTTATTAGTGGTTATTAGTATAGATGAATCATGAACGGAAATATTTTCAAGTCGTTTTCTGCAAAATTAAAAATTTTATTCATACATGTATGGATAAACATGACGGACAGTAATAAGATCATTTGAAATACAAGATGCGACTATAAATACCGCTTTCAATCATCGAATGAAATTAACAGCAAAATTTTTTGCGATTCTTTAATGTACTTATCAAACAATAATTCTTAAAAAACAGTCTATAGATGATAATAATTAAACACAAATTAATAGCGAAAACTATTAGAAACTTATAGAAATTTTTAATTGCACTTAATAAGATTTTATATTCTTATAAAATAATTGAGAATATCAGCAAAAAATTTCTAAAAAATTGATAAAATGATTTTATATTGATAAAAATATATTCAGTGAATATATATTTGTGTGAATTTATATGCTCATTTACTGATGATAATAAAAGCAGAGAAATACATATACATATACATACATACACACACGCGCGCGCGTACACACATGTATGTACATATGTGTATATACACATATATGTGCATATATACAAGATGTCTGAAAACTTTAAACACAGCTAAAGTATACACGCATGTACATACACACATGTGTCGGACAATTGGTGTACAATCTCTCGTAGGTAGATAGAAGGAGTAAAACTGACAATGAGTCGAAAAGTCCTATACTATTTATACTATTTTTACTATATATACTATTACTATATATACTATTTTTTGCGAAATTCGCAATAGTTACCGAGATCTTAATTAACAAAGATCCGCAAATGAGCATGCATCGGACTGTCTTACGCGCGATTTATAGGTGTGTATGGTTTTTAGTTGCACCGCCGTTAAAATCAGCTGATTGCAAAATGTTACGTCATACGCCGCTCGCTTGTTTGCTCCATTTTTTTGCTAAAACATTGCACGAGATAAGTCATTTTTCTTTACAACTGAAAATGATAACGCTTACAGAATCTAGACTATTGCTTCCTACACGCTCATTGATTCACATTCATCAATTGATAATTCAATTTTGTAAATTTCGCAAAATGGTAAATGATTGTTTTATTGACTCAATCTATCTTCATATTTCGACTATGTTAAAATTTTTCAGATATTTTGTGTATACACATACGTATACGTATATACAAAGTGTTCGACAATGAATGACAAAGCCAAAGCGTGAAAGTATTAAATTAATCTAAACAGAAAAGTTACTTATCATTTTGCAAAATTTGTAATAATTATTGAAATATTAATGAATGTGAGCTAATGAGCGCATGAGAAGCGATGGTCCGGATTCTGTAGACGTGTATGATTTTTAAAGTTACACGCTGTTTGTTTGGTTACTTCTCCTTTCGTTGTTAGAACGTTGCATAAAGTAAACCACTTTTCTTTAGACTTGATAATCGTCTGTAGAGACCATCCACGCTTTCCACGCGCTCATTGCATTCATTAATTAGTATCGGTTCGCGTTCATTAATTATCATCTCAATAACTTGGAATTTTGCAAAATAGTAAATAATTTTTTGTTTAAATTAATTCAATCTATTTTTACTTCGACTTTGTCAATTGTTGTCAGATAATAGTATCTTGTATATAATAGCACAAAATATAAAATAAACTTTTTAAAGAAATCAAGTTTTTGAGTTCAAAAACTCGTAATATTAGTGCTTTATAAAAAAAATGATCTAACTTTTATGGCCTATTTATATAAGAAAAAGCAAACATTAACCTATAATTTGAATAGAAAATTATATATAATATGTAAGTAATTTAAGAAAACTATAGTTTTGTACGATTATTAGTTTTTATTAACACATTGAATACGCGAGGATCACCGATTACCAGCACTGAACTTGCCAGTAACGCGGTGAGGGCCATCGATGGCGATGCCATATACATCGCATAACAAAAAATTCATTCCGGCGCCTTGGGCAAGTCATAAAATTGGTATGGCATTCAACGTGTTAACTAAATATAGATGAGAAAATCTATAAGGTAACTATATCAATACAAAAAATGCCTTTGTAATATAATATGTGATACTCTTTTAAATTTATTTTACTAAAAAAAGGTTTATTTAAATTTAATGAAAGTGTATTACATATATGTTTTTATGCAGGATTCCACAACTAGTGCTCAATAGTAGTAAAGATTTCAAAGTATTCTTTAGAACTTTTGAGACAAAAAGTTAGTTTAATACAAAAACAATGAAGCTACTAATTTAAATGGTAATAGTTCATGTTTATTATAGATTATCACAATACTAAAATATCGATCTCTTAGGTATGATAAAAAGTAGCAAGTGGCGGAGATAGTTTTGTAACTGGGATGACATTCAAATCGACATATAAAAACAAAAAATAGAGTCGTACATATATTACTTCCTCTAAAAAATGGCTACGTGTTCCGCAACATTTCTGTTCATTGCAGACATAAATCATGTACAACTATAAGACAAAATAATATTTAATATTTTTCTATGTAATAATACAGTAGACTCTCGCTATAAGGCCTTTCCCCTTCACACGTACTTTTACGCACACACAAGTCACTCTCCTATCATGTCTGCCCGCGCGGCGTCATAGATGTGGCAGCTTGATTCTGCCGCTTCCCATCATGCTCAATAGTCTCGTACATCGCGCCTGATTGCGCCTCATCGAGGCGTGGAGAGAGCTTTCGCTCTATGGCCATTTCCGAGAATTGTCGCTTCTACAATGACTTATAACGAGAGTCTACTGTATTTGTTATGTTTATATTTTTTACTCGTATTTGTAATTATTTAGGTAAACTTGCACAAAAGCTACTTTCTCTTCGATCTTGATATCTTTTATGTATTTCTATATATCTTTTATGTATTTCTAGTCGCTGAAAACGAATGTGAAAGAACTTTTGTGAATGTGAAAAAATTTGTTGTCGGTTGGACATATTCAAGCAGCCATCATGTAAAGCGTTTTTCATAATTATCTTCGAAATTATTCACATTATGAAAAAACATTTTCGAACAAAATGTAGGAAATTAAAGTTTCCACAAAAAAGGTTCTAACCTTTATTCACGTAACTTCCGTTTTTATGTTAAAACGCTGAGAACGAGGTAAAGTAGCACATTAGCTACTTCTTTTTCGATCTTTGTGAAACTTGATATCTGTACATATTTTTAGTCGCTGAAAACGAATGTGAAAGAGTTTTTTGTCAGTCAGACATATTCAAGTCGCCATCTTGAAAAAACATGTAAAAAAATAAAGCGTTTTTCATAATTATCTGGAGAGTGCAGAGGGAGGAGCAAAGCCACTTCTCCTGCAGGGGGGCGAAGCCTACACACTTACAACACGAACATAATTTGTTTTTTATATTCGTGTTATAAGTGTGTAGGCAGAGGAGAGCTCCGTTCTCTTCAAGGGAGGCTTTGCCCCCCTGCAAAGAGAGGGGCTTTGCCTGTCCTTCTGCACCCTCCTCCTGGATAATCGTAAAAAACGGTTTTTTAATGTTTTTTTCAAGATGGCGGCTTGAATATGTCTGACTAACAAAAAATTCGAATACGAACATAATCGTATTTTTCTATAACGATATAAGAATTTCCGGATTATACAAAAGAATACATACATTTACAAAAAATTATGTTGAAAAATTATCTTTTTTTTACAATTAAATACAGATACAAATACAATTTTCAAACGGCATATTAAATTTCTACAACATAAGCAGTAAATCGAGATAAATTATGTAATAATATAATCAGTTGATTCCATATATATTTATACAAACAATAAAAATATGTTTTTATTAATATTTCTTTTTTTATAAAATTTATTTAAAAATTTTTAATAAAATAACTTGGTAATAACTTATTAAAAATATAATTTAACGACTGTTGTTTTGATGACTGCTTATTTTTTATTTTAAATATTTCTCTATCAAACATTATTTACTGGTCACGATAAACATGCATTTTGAAGGGAAGAGAGAGAGAAAGAGAAAGAGAGAGAGAGAGAGAGAGGCATGAATTTATATAATTTAACAAATATTTTTTAGTGTTAAAGAAAAATATATCATTTTTACATTATAGTTTATTGAATAACAGTTCGATACATTCATGTTTCTATGTATTTAAATTTTGTTTAGTTTAGTACAACTTTGTAGTTTATCGTAGGTACTTCTATTCATTCACAATAACTTTTATGTAAAAATACAAATTTTTACGTGTATAGACTAAAAAAGTTCAGAAAGTTGTTGGTTTTTATTTTTACGTTATCTACCTACATTCGAACACAACTTTTGTAAAAATTTAACTTATTATTTTTTGAATACAAAGTTACATAAAATTGCAATAAGCTGTAATTATAATTTACACATTTATTACTATTTATAACATTCAAACATTTATAGACAACTGCAGTATTTCTTACAAAGACTATTTATTTTTTCCATATATCGTAGATTTCACTGGAGAAAAGCTACTGTTATTTCTAAATAATATTGTTGTAAATATTAATATATAATTGTGTATTACACATTTATATTTTAAAAATTTGTTTAAATAAAAGGCAAGATATTCTAGTGAGAAACATTTCTCACATATTGTAATTTGTCTAGAGAGATAAGTTTATAAGTTACGAACCAACTATCCTAAAAATTAATAGTTTATTATGAATAATTTTTTATAAAAATTTTTTTGATATATTTGCCGTAGGTATAATTTATATTTTTAGTTTTTTACACATATGTATATGGCCTACTTTTAAGTTTTAAATTATTCACTTTCTATTCTAAAATAATGCGCGAAGTTTTAAGTCATGAAAAAAGAATGACATGATATAAAAGAATCTGATATTCTCTTTTATAATATCCTTATTTGTACGTCATTCTATGTAATTAATTTTTGATAGATTGTTTATCATTCACATTGTGTGTATTATTATTCTAACTACAATATCTAAAAAAACACTATTTACATATTTACATAAAATATGTAGCATACGAGAAATCTCATTACAATGAGCAACTGTCAGTAGGAAGAAAGTAGCAAGAAGATAGCGGTCAATACTGGAATGCGCAGGCAATGTTATTAAATACACATACATACACACACACACACACACATATTGCTAGAATTTTACTATAAACAGACAAGAAAAAATTTGTTTTCATAAAACTTGTAACTACTATAATAATAATTTTTAAATAAAAACTTCTGAAAAAAAGAAAATATAGTTATAATACTATAGTTATAATTTACTAAAATCAATTATTTACTCTATACAATAAGTGCTAGAGAATAGCCGAGAAAATTAAATGGTATTTTGCTGATATATTAGTAATTATTCACAAAAAGTGTGAAATATACATATATACAAAGAATTTATAAAAATAAAAAAATATGCATTAAGTTAAGTTGAGATAAATCAAAATTTCTTTAACTTTCAATACCCTGATATTTGTGTGATTTATACGTATTCGAATACTCATGTCTGTTGCAGCACATCTAGCAGTAAATATATGTTGCATTAAATATAGCAATATATGTAATATACACACATTTTTTCTTCATATTTGCGCTGTACAACTTGTCGCGTTGCTACTAATGCAGTATAATAAATTATAGTTGAAAATAAAAAAAATTTGCGGAAAAATAGATACAGTTTCTTATGGAGCAACATTGGCCATGTTGTTGGGATCTTATATATCTTATTTCGCTGTCTTTAAGAGAAAATCTACTGTTTTTCAAAGAAAAAAGATAATTTTAACGTGTCTTAATCACAAGAGATTATCTAGAACTTGGACGATCTTCGGGGTTCGTGCTTTAGCAGATTATACAGAATATAAAAGACTAATGAAGAAAGAAATAATGAGACCAGTAAGCCGTTGTATCCACTGGTGTGGGTGGGAAGCAGTAAATAATATAAACAAGTGTATTCATCAAATAATGGGACGTTTCG
>QVNW01001596.1:0-31536 GCA_014825475.1 Pseudomyrmex flavicornis
ATATATATATATATATATATATATATATATGTTCACATATAAATTTACACGTGAGTTTTTTTAATTGAGATTTCAATTCTTAAAATCTATTCTTTTTTAACTTATAACATATAATGTGTCAACTCAATCTTTTCAAAATTTATATAAATGTCTGTTTTCTGTCCGAGTATTTGTTGTGTCTATGTATAAATAAAAGTAACATATTAGAGATATTACTTTTAAAATAGTAAAAAAATGTTTGTATACATTTTAATCATTTTAAAATATAGTTTATATAATTTCAAATAATTTTCATGTACTTATAATTTAATTGTTAAATTTTTAAATACTTAAAATAATTTCTAATAATATAAAATATTTGTATACAATTTAATAATGTTTTTTTTGCAAATGCACATTGAAGTCTATTTTAACGTTCTTAAATAACTTAACACAGTAGTATCGAAACTTTTGAAAATACAATAATTTATGAAAACATTACATTAAAAGTGCACAATGCGTACTAAAAATAATATTAAAGTAAAATACAAATTCGAGACAATGTGTATATGCTTCCATTACAGGATCGGGCAGTAACAATTGTTAACATGTAACAAAAACGAAATCTTTATGATAGAATTCATAGTGATACGAAATCATTTAAAAGAAAGTTTATCTAAACAAATTAAAACTTTAGAAGCTATGTAGATAAAAAAAAATAAGGTGCAGTGTGTCGCGCATGAAATTGTAAAACCCATCCTCGTTAAGCTTTTCCACACTGTGAAAACAATGTAGCAAAGCAATTGACATGAAAAGATGTTTAAAAAAAAACACAAAGATTGACTGGATCAATACAAATTTCAATTGACGACAACGAGATTTTGTCATTGCAATAAAAAAAGTGAGCATTCTCATTCTTAGAATTTTCTGCGATGAGAAACCGATTTAAACGCAGAAAAACTAAAGAACTCCAGACATCAAACACTATTGAGAAGTTGGCAAATGCCACTCAAATGAGTCTCCGCTTATCAGGGCAATTCGAAGTTTCAAAAATTAAGGATGTAACATCGACAAGTCCAACAAGAGCTTCGAAATATACAACAGCTTATACATCACGAATTGAAAGACCATTGTGTCTGATGATGAAGCACTTTCGATTCTGGTTGAACATAAGTATTCGAAGCACTTACTAGGGAATAAGAAAATCACTGAGAAAATCACTGTAAATTGTATCCATCTTACAATAATATGCTCAGAGCAAAAAAGCGTTGTTATCCACTCCGAGCATTACGATCACATCAGAGATTAGTGCAGAATTAAAATTACAGGCTTTATTGGATCACATAAGTAAATCGTCTTTTGTTCCTCCAAAAAAAAAGTGATTGGTATTTTACCTGTAGAGAATGTCGAGAATATGCAAATGAGGTTGTGACGGGAGCTCTGGACAAAGCGTTCCCTGATAGGAAAACATTTATGAAATTATGTGACAAAATCTTGCATAAAAATTGTGATTTGCAATTATAAAGATATATTTTAAGAAATATATGTAAAAACATTGATCTTTTATAAAATATTTGTTTGCAAAATTAAATTCAAAAAGAAATTGTTCAATAATTAAGAAAAAACTTTCAGCTATGTGATGTTTAAAACATGTTTTATTGATGTTGAAATCGCACATGAAGAAATCAATTTATTTTATCTATATGTTTAGAGAAATGCACAATGACTCCTAAATTATAATGTAGAAATATTGCAACATAAAATATTGCACATTAATGTATGCACATTATATTTTGTATTCTTAGTGCAATCATTGCATAGTTTTGTTACCTAATTCATGATGCCATTTTTTGTGCAATATTTTCACAATTTGTCTGTTAGGATTTACAAGCAGAAGTTAAACGTAGACGGTACATCAGATAAAATTGTGTTTTTCATCTCAATTGTGCCATTACATTTCGGTTATAAGAACCAGAAACTGAACACCAAAATTGTTATGGAAGACCATAACAATTCTCGTCGAGACCATATCCTTGACTCTGTAGACCGATAAGACTGCAGTTTCTGCGTAAGAACGTTTAGTCAACAGATTAAAGAATGAGTCGATGACATTAAACAACAAGTGGAGTCACTTGTTTCACAACACAAATACATAAAATGAAGATTTAATGTTTAAATACAACGCGATTTAAGGCAAAAAATCTACTCTACGTTGCGGAGCTACATCCAAAGAATTGAACAACATAGATGTGATTCTGCAGAAAGACATTATTAAAACTAATCTACGATTTGGAATATCCACACTGCACGCCTGGATATGTTTCTTTGAAATGCTGTTTGTATTTATCGTACAAACTCACGATTAAGAAATCATTGATTGAAACAAACACGTACTGAGAAGGACAAAGAAATTGGAAAAATGCAAACGAGTCATTCAAAAAGGATTCCGATCGCATTTGAGGCTAATTGTCGATTGTCCAAAATTGGTTATGGAAGCACCAACAATTGAAATACAGTTGGGCGCTTTTTCGAAGACTCCAATATATTTGTTCCAATAAACAAATGTCTCGTGAATGTTTAATCAATCGATTTCATGTAATTTTGCAAGTTATTTCAAGTGACCATATACCCGGAAAAAAATGTATTAGATCTGATTTAAATCTAACGAGATAAAAAAAAATGAAAAAAAGGATCTACTTAGATCCAAATTAAATCTAAATAGATATAAAGTAGATCTAAATAAATTTAAGTACATCTTTGTAAATTGACACTATATTTAATCTTATTGTTAGATCTACTTTAGATCTACTCAGATACTATATAAGATCTACTCGGATCTATTTAAATCTAAGCAGATCTGAACAGATCTGAGGTGATCTACTATAGTAGGTCTGAGTAGATATAAAGTAGATCTAAGAATAAATAAAGTGTAAATTTACACAGATCTATTTAGATATCTCTTGCATCTATTTAGATCTACTTTGTATTTAGTTAGATTTAATTTGGATCTAATTAGATCTCTTTTTTTATTTTTTTACCTCGTTAGATTTAAATTAGATCTAATCCATTTTTTTCGGGTAATATTAAATGCGACACTTTTCGAGAATATTCTGTGCAAACTGCGTGATATTTGCCGACTTATATCCGTGATACGTGCCGAGTGCATAAATTTTTAATTCACAGGCTAGAAATAATAACTTCCGCTTTCTTAATGATAGAGAAATTATCCGAGGATGCTCAGGCACAAAATAAGAATATCAAAAGATTTCGTGAAGATTTCTCGTGAAAGTGCACACAAGAGAAAACTAAGATGTTTTCAATCGGCTGATGGTCATTTCAGATTCATATACTTATTACAAGTGTAAGAAATTTGCCACAGAAACCATTAAAGTCATTATTGCCAAAAGCCATCGAATTATTAGACTCTTCAACAGTCCATACTGCAACTACAAATGACAAACATAACAGTTTTGATACTTCTTCTTTGAGTAAATGTTCAGAAATCGACGAAACTGATTCTGATGTTTAATGCAATTCTGATACAGAATTTAAACAAGATTTTTTCTTATAAATTAAATGTTTTCTTTTTAATATGTACAAAATGTGTTGTACTTTTATTTTTCAGCAGCGACCTAGAATCGTAATATACGAACTTTCGTTGCAAGTCGGGCATCTTTTTGACATCAAGGCCATTTTCCGTAATTTCAATCTCGGATTTGTAATCGGCAACCTCGAAAACTTTGATATACAAATTTTTGTCAAAGTCGGGCATCTTTTTGACATTCAAGGCTGTCACTTTGGATCCGCCAGTTTGTTTTCCGTAATTCGGTCTCAAATTCGTAATCGGCGATCTCGAAAACTCTCAGATATTAACTTTTGTATAGATCAAATGATTCTTCACATTTTAGCCACACAGACCACATTTTGAATTTTAGACTACTACGTGTTGAACGTGTTCAGGACTACGTCCTGAATAAATATAGATAGACGCGACAGAGCGTAACTTACGATCTCACATCTCAGCAAGACAAATAGAAAAATGTGTAATAGTGGAACGATTCCTACAATCATAGATATCTTGTGATGAAAAACATACATGATGAGAGTTAACTTACATATTGCATTTTTCATATCTTGTTAATAGAATTCGCGCAATTTTCTATATGTTTTTCTATATGTTAATTGTATTTTATTATATATATGTTATTACATAATATTAATATCTAAAACTTACATAATGTGTGCTTGAAGACACGTTTTTCAAAATTTCCTAGCGGTCTATGGCGCGGAATGAATATTTATTAAATACTTATCTTTATTAGATTTATACGAATTAACCTGGTCATTAGAATGTATCTTGTCTTACAAAAATAAATGTAACATACGTGACAAAAAGCTCTTACAAGTTACACAACACCGCTCCAACTGGTTTGAAAATTGACAAAAATCGAAGTGACAGATTTTTCTAACAGCGACTGTGGAAGTAAATCTGGGAGTGTCGTACATATTCGCCGACGTCAATTCGAAACCTTTCGATCCAGTTTCGTTTCGCTCGTAGAAAGACGGAATTTTCCAAATATAACAGTTTATGTTGAATGTCACAGATGATTTATCAACGTTACGTGTTTAATATTTTTAATTTATTGGTTCCGTCATAATTTTATTAAACCAGTAATTTTGACATTTTGGATTTTAGCGTAAAACAATGTAAAAAAAATAAAATCTTGCAATTTCTTGTGTTAAATGGAGCAGTCAAATTATGCTCGACGAGTTTTACTTCCGTATGTTAATATAATAATAAACAGTAAATTAGTTTCTCTTAAATCTAATCTTCGAGCAGATCATAATACAGAAGTGAACTATTTCCTAGTAAATTTAATGATATTAGATGTGAAATAAGTAATTAAAATTTTTCTAAGCAGTTAAAAAATCAATTTTTTCGCTCTTTTGCGATTACGTAGCGTTGATACATAACCTATTAAAAATTATATTTAATTCGGCGGAAGTCTAACATAACTGTATTCCGTTCCGTTAATGAAGTATAAGTGACATTTAAACAAAAAAGTGGTTTTTAAAAACAAAAAGAATCCGCATGGAAATTTAGCTTTCTTCATACGAGATATAAAATTGCTTAATCTTGCAATGAGTCAGTAAGTGCTATGCGCACGAGATTACGTGATAATCTTTTTAAATCTAGATTCACATGAATGCTTATATTGTCAAGGAGATTGTCATTGTTCGTAAGCGAGACTCGTAGCGGCACCTGCGACAACTCGACGTTAACAGCAGAGAATTATCGTCTTTACAGTTAGGTGTAGTGGGATCAGCCGAAGAGGAGATGAGACATCAAGAAGTAGTGGTGGGAGATGATAAAGAGGTACGGAGAGGAAAAAGCGGTGCCACCTCGCGGCGCCGACTATTTCTCTTTTCCATCTTCTTGCTCGAGAGGAGACTTCCTTTTGCATCTCCGGAGAGAGAACTAACGGGGAATGCAGATATGCGGCTGAAGCAAAAAAAAAACCTCGATCCTGTGCACGCTTTCTAGGTCGCGCTTACTTTTCAAGAAGGCGCGCGTCTTCTCAAATGTGAATAATGTTAAGTTGCGAATACCCACTTTGCGCTTACGTTAAAATAATAATACTTTCGGCGCGCATCGTGAAAATTTTAAAGACAATACAACTATATTCACGCTATCAATAAACATATAAACATAATTTTCAAACAGTTTTGTAGAAGATAGCGAAAGAATTTTCAGATATTTATCATTAAACAGAAACAGTTTCAAAAAGAAATCCCAAAACTTTCAGAGAAGTTACTTGAAGATCGTTGACATAAATATAATTTTATAAAGATTCACAAAAGAGTTCTCTATAAAACTAACCTTTTTTTCTTCACGAGAACCAGTCTGCATCCTTAAAGATCGCAGCAAATTGGAGCGTGGAAGAGTAAAAGCCGCAGGATGTGACGGAAGCGGGAGTGGAGCAGCGCGAGGAAAGGCAAAAGGACAAGATTTCCGAGAAAAGTCTTCAGTGAAGACAGGCTCCATATCCCCTACCTCGATCGGTAGACGAGAACAGGTGGGCTCTCGACGATCTGCTCAAGAGCGGCGAGAGAGTCCCGGTCCGTCGCCTCCTGCGCTCGCACCGGAGGCAACACGCACCCGACTTCTCCGGGAGAGAGAGACTTCTCGCGAGTTCGTTGGCCGACCGTCACCCGCGCGCGTCTGTTTCCCCGATCGCGCGGTGATCGTCAGCTCGATTTTCGTCGAAGGCGAGTGTGAATTCTGACAGCCTATTCGCGAAAAGGGCAATCAGGGTGGTCGATTGCGGGTGCGATTTGATTCGTTTTGCCACGCCGAGCGGAAGAAAGCCCGCGCCACATTGGGATACCAGTCGAGAAATCGACCCGCGTCACATAGCCGAGCCGGCAGGTGCTAACTCGCGCGTGACTCCGGTGTTAGCTCCGGAGTTATAGTCGCGCGCCCGCTCACGCTGGCCGGACGTGTTTGCCGAGCTGGCAAAAGTTAGTGAGAAACAGCATCGTGTGAAAATATAGGAACTTTCAGAAGTTTTGAAAATTTAATCACGGAACACAATCTCAAAAACCGGATCCTTGCTGGAAATATAAAAAAAGAAATTGAAAATTTACTTAAAGAAGAAAGTTGGAAATAGAGTATAGCGTTAGAATGTAGAAGCTCGTGGATATTTTTTGTGAATTAATTGGAAGGATAAGTCCCCTGCGAAATTTTCACTCAAGCGTGAGTAAGATTAAAAGTGACTCCGCGTAAGCTTGGTCAAATTTTCATTTGGATACTTCGAAAGATTAGGCGTCATTTCTCAGAGGATACTGAATATTTTTGTTTGAAGAAAAGATAGAGTAAAATTATAGTGATGATACACATATATGTATGTACATTTGAAAAATTTCTGTAACATATATATATATTGAGATGTTGAGCGCACTTCGTTTCGTTTAGAAATTCAAAAATCTGTTCGAAGAACAGGATTGAAAGTTATTATCGAAAGTAATCTTGAGAGAAGAAATTTTGAGGGAATACTTTTAAGAGAGATTTGTAAATGTCAAAGAAATTTTTGAAAATTTATCTGGAGCGCGAAGGAAGATCGAGACCAACGAAGAGCGGAAGTACCGTTGTCTCCGGTTGTTCTGGGGACTTGCGGATGAACGGCCTTGACGGCGCGAGTCTGGTTTGAACTGGGACAGCGGAGCGTGCGTTCCGATAGATGGACGGGAAGATCCAGCGAAGTGTTTTTCTTCTTCTTCTTCTTCTTCTTCTTCCTCTACCGGATCGAACTTCCTCAAGCAGCGAACGGGCGACCTGGGGCTTTTGATTTCCAGCATTACGCAGCGGTGAAATCCGGTTTTGCATGGGTGTATATGTAAGTGAACCGTAATCCATAAGTACCGTAATGTCGTGAGCATTACCCCTCCGAGAGTTAACGTTTGGCGTTGATGAAACTCTCTTCATGGTCTGATACAATTTCGAAATAACGTACTACATATTTGGTTATTTTACGCCAAACAAGTTTATGTAAATAAAACTATTTTGCAAAATAATGTATTTTATTTATATTTTTTATGTTTTTGCTGAATATAGTTTTTAGATTAGATTATCTAAATAAATATTGATGCAAAAAGATCAATTAACAAAATTTATATACTTCCGAGTCTGGAACTTGAAAATTGAGTTCTAATGCTGACGTCAGATCTTTATAAAAAATAACTCGAAAGTTAGGTGTAAAGTCAGCTCGTTGTAACGGATAACCATGTTTTCTATCGTGCAATCCGGTTTTGCGTGCAAATCTATTAGCTGCCACTTTTCACTCGAAACGAGCGGCGCGAATGTTCATGCGTGTAATAAGAATTACTTCAACGCAATAGATCCGCGTTAAAGGTTACTGTAAAAATACTATAAAGTCTACAAAATCGTTACAGTCTAAATGAATAATAAATTGTTTTTGTGTGATCTATGTGATCGATGTAATTTAATACTTCGACATGTGTATTTTTCCTTGCAAAATTAATCAACATGAGCGATTTAGATTTTTTTCGATATTAGTTTTACTTATCACTATCGTGAAATTTTCTGTGATAAAATAATATACTGCGCGTCTCAAGCGTCGCGCATTTTTCTGGATTGTAAACCGTTTGAAGTATTTGAAAATTATTTTTGACGAATTGTACGTACATATGTGTGTGTGTGTAAGTAAGCAAATCTTGTTGTCAACGAGTTACCTTTATAACAATCGCAGTCACGATTTTTGCTGTCACGTTCGACTGATTAGCGCTATGTCGTGTATTATTCATCTATCGTGAATGAAATCGGAATCGCGCGGTCTTGCGCGGGTCAGTTCATGTCGAGACTCCGATCTATCTCGCTTGTCTCTCGCTTTAAACGCGTCAAATGAATTACGTCTGTCACGATAAGAAAGAGGCTACGATGCAGCAGCTTGATGATAAAACGACGAAGGTCAATGCAGTTTCGTGAAGTTGTATGTATTTTGCGCTGTGTTTAAATAGTAAAGAATAATAAACATATTGCAAGTCACGATAACGTGCGACACGTAGAGACAAATATTTGTTATTATTTGAGCAGATAACAACTGGAATTTTTTACACACACACACACACAACTGTCCTGTTTTTATTATTTTTATTTTTTACTTGTTTTACGTTTCTATGAAGAAAACAGCGTGCGAATGATCATATCGGGTTTTTACAAATCGGGTTGTTACATTTTAAAGTGAAATTAAAAGAGGTGAAGGTTTTGTCGACTTTCTCAAGACCCGATACGTTTGATTCAGTGCGTGTCTAAAATCAGCGATCCGTCAATAAAAAGGTAACAACTATGAATTTCGTGACTTTCTATATCGTTCTTCATCGCCTTAGTACGAACTTATCCTATTTCTCAAGAAAACTGCCGTTTAGTCGACAGAGCAAGAAAGGCGTCAAAACGTTACGCGGCAATTACGGTGAGCAATGAACCAGCTATTAAACAGCACTCCAGCCGCAACTTAACCGATGTCGAGAGAAGCTCTCTCGCGTGACCGCACGTCAATGTATGAGGGATTTATTACCGCAATTTTCTGACATCTTATTATTATATAATATGATGAAGTAAAGATATTTGAGAGAGTTTAAACTTCTTGCCTCATTCGCGCAATTGACATTTGTTATTTTTAGATCTTTCTCTTAAAATTTCCGCATTGCGCGTGCGAATAAATTCATTTTTCTTTTTCACCTGACGTCCTTCACCCGGTTAGGCGAAAAGCGTGTCGTTGGCGCGTAACAACGCAACGGGAAACGCGTTACGGGGGAAAGGACACTCGCGTGGGCAGACATTTTTTTTCCGGGATAGTTTGCTCATCACAAACCCGGCGACAGTTGCACGATTATTTGTCATAGTTTCTGTCGCACCACAGACACATTTTCATTACCTTCGCGAAGATGGAAATTTTCTCTCGTCTCACGAAACGGCTTGTTCAAGAGACGTACGCAAACAAGCTATATATAAATTTAAAAATATCCACATTTTAAAAAGCCAATTAAGAAAATGCAAAGCTAAATAATTAAGTTAAATATTAAAAAAAAAAAAATCTATCTACTCTCTTTTAGGAGAGAATTTTTTTATCAAATTTCGAGAATACATTTGTATGATTGACGGGAATTGGTAAGATCTCACAAGTGGCTGATTGATCCGCGCATTTATAGACGCGAGATTTTGCACGAGACGATTTTCTCTTATCGGCTTGGATCAGAAATTAGAATATACGGTTCAGTCAGAAAATAGAATATACCGTCGTTTATAAAGACCACTTTCTCGCGTGGCCAAGCAAATATGAGATTTGTCATATTTATTCGCAACGCCGCCGTAGAAATGGATTTCGTCTTACGCGCTCTTCTTTCGTTTCCGTCTTTCGTCACGCGACCCAATTACACCACAAGTTAAGCACATCGTGTATAATTTACATAACAACGTAAGTACGGTAGATAAGTATCTGCAACGTTAGAAGAAACGTTTGGCAAAAACTTGACTCAAAGAGAAATTAATGTCTTGAGTATTTATTTAGTCACTTTATGTACATTCGTATCCTTATATACGCACTACTATAATAAAAGCAATTTGATATATCTGTGAAAATAATGTAAAAACGACAAATATTTTCATTCTTTCATCATTATAACGGCAATTAATCACGAAATACTGAGAAAATAAATTACTCGCCTAATAGATATTTTATATATTTTGTTGTATAAATAATGACAAAAATAAATCAATCTTACGATTATAAAATACATTATGTCTTGCACAAAAAAAAATGCATAGAAGAGTACATATCTCGTCTCGATATCGTCGGCTTACAATCGACGAACTCTCGCGGCATATCGACACGCAGGTTTCACCTCGATGAAACGAGAGCGACTGGGAAACGGCTGTGCGCGGAAAACGTTATAAAGTAATCCGGCTCGCTGCCCGGCGATGTACGAGAGTAAAATTGTTCCGCGAGAATCCTGCACAGATCCCATTTCGTGGTTTTCCTTCCGTGGTTCTTCATTGATTAAGGTGGCGACGTTCGTTGATGTTTCGCGCAAATTATTTATGATCGAGCCGCGCTGCTTATTTTTTGTCACGTTGCAACAAATTACAACGAAGATAACTTGTTTTATCGATATTACATCGCATTAATTAATTTATGTTTTTTTTTTTTTCATAACTAATCTATATCACTTCTATAAAATCACAACGTGTATTGAGACGCGCATATGTTGCATGTATTTAAAAATTTCAGTGAATAAGTAAATCGTTTGTCTTGACTTTATGTGAAAATCACATAGGTGTATCACCTGCGCGATTCTACTTTTCTCCTTATTACGAACCGCTTGCATATGCAAGGTCTCTCCAAATAATTGCATGTTCTCGGAACAATACATGTGTATAGCGACGTTCTCGCGACGCTCGCCGAATCATCGGCGTTTTTCTCCGTCTCTCTCTATTTCTTTCTCCAGAGTAAACTTTTTCGTTGAACACGAACGGGGTCAGTCTCAGACTTTTGCGCAACCGTAGGTAATCGTTATTAAGCAACGGAGATTATCGCGAGTCCGCGAGCATAGTTCGACAGATGCAATCGATTGCGGTGCATCGAGGAAACGAAAGAAAAAAAAGAGAACAGAGAGAAAGAGAGAGAAAGGAGAGAGAAGATTCAGGTTGATCATTGAGAAAGAGGCGATCACTTCCGCGACAGGTTTCGCGGCTAGATTGCAATCATTTCGATTTAATGAATTTGCAGCTAACGTTGTTCGTCTAGACAAACGCGGTTCTAATCGCTTTAATCGTTCTCTGATTGTATCGATATGCAGCAGGAGACCGGTAAATCACTTCCTCCTAATGTCATCCCGAAGATGGCCAGGGAACGCGCGGGGTCGGACTACTCGGGCCACATAAGCGACTCTACCACATGCAGCTGCGTCGCGAGTTCTATCGAGAAGGTAAGTTTAGAATTCTCATATATATATATATATATTAATTGTAAGGTTGATTTTTTTTTTGTCATTATTTATATAACAAAATATATAATATATATATAATATATATATAAAATATCTATTAGGCAAGTACTTTATTTTCTCAGTATTTCGTGATTAATTGCCGTTATAATGATGAAAGAATGAAAATATTTGTCGTTTTTACATTATTTTCACGGATATATCAAATTGCTTTTATATATGTGTATATGTGTATATATATATATATATATATATATATATATATACATATATATACACATACATTAGACTTTTTACTTAATTTTATATTATTTTAGTTAATTTTATTAAATCTTATTACAAATGTGGTGACAAAAAATTCAGCTTATTTATCAAATTAACGAAGATTAATTCGATTATGTGAGCTTATGTGTGTCAAGTTGAAAAATGCATTATTTCGTAAATTGAGGTCATATTCAAATATTGCGAGAACTTCACTTAGTATCTTGATGATTGAATTGGGAAGATGACTGCACGGAATGCGGAAGATTCGAGTTTTACTCCTGGCCAAAATGTCCTTTTCGTATTAAATTTTTTATTAATTATTTTTTTAATTTTTTTATGAGCGTAAATTGGATGTTTCGTCTATATATGATGCAAATTAAGCGTCCTAAATGAATTTTCAAATTGAATTCAAGTCAAATTATTACGTATATTAATTTACACATTTGAAATAAATAAAAAATATATCCCTACAATGGCTTACACAACTGAATTAATATCTTTTCTCAAAATCTTATTTTTTAATAATATAATTAAAAAAAAAGAAGTTATAAAAAGACCATCAGAAATTTAAGTTGGAACATGTTAAGTTAGAACTTGTTTAAATGTATCTTTTTTTTTTTTTGTTTCAAGTAAAACTAGAATTAATTACGTATATATATCAATTATTTCGAGAGAAGCAATGTCAATACAAATTCTTGCGTATCCACGCGTGCAGTGCTCGTTGCGAGGCTGCGGCATGTTCCAGGAGCCGTTCTTCCTGCATCCACCGGGCTCCCGGCCGCGGGACGGTATCTACATAAATCCTATGAGCGCGTATATCGGCGAGCCGCCGAAGCCCAAGGACACGACCGAGTCCTTTTATCTGCACAGCCCGCACGACCTCGTCTACACCAGAATTACGCGGCTATTCGGCGACGCGGAGAAGCCGCGAAACGGCATCGCGGCGGAGCAGCGTCATGTGGCTGAGAGGAAAGACGAGACTCTGACTGGTAAGTAGCACGTCCCAGATACTTCATTGCTATAACGCCGCGCGATACACACGCGGTGTTCGGAAAACATTCAAACGTTTCGTCGAAAGTGAAGCGACTTTGGTAATTATATACTAATGATATATAATCAGTTAATGATACAAAATATGTGTGTGAAAATTATGTTTGTCATTAATTTACAAAAGCAAACGGTCATTAAAACAAAAACAATCATTCTTGACAGAATTTTATCTTTGAGAAAATTGAGATGTTTTTATATAATATTAAATAAACGAGTTCTGAGATATTAAAACAATACATGATTAATACGTAATTCGAGTTTAACAAAACGTCAATTTTGTCAGTTAAATTGCAGATGAACATTCTGACACACTGTGTGTGTGTTCTGTTGTCGGTTCTCGACAACAACTGGCTCCAGAACGACCTCGATTCAACGTGTTCGGCATTGCCGATCTCTTTCTATCGTCTCTTCGCTCTTTTTTTCGATATTTACAGAATCCAACGCTCGACAAAGCCGAGATAAGAATCGTCGGAGTTTACAATACTTTGCAAATCAGTTAACAATGATATATTGTTACTTGACGTCGAATTTCTCACCAAGCAAAATATTTCCACTCGTAAACGTCAATCAGTTGATGGAGTGCGAAAACCATCAGTGATTACGTTTTACGAGACACCGTACAAGCACTTAAATCACAATTATCCTTTTCATCCGTTACTGCGCGAACGTAAAATTCGATCATTAGTTTTACGAGTGTGACATATGAGCAACGTAACGTGCACACCAAATTTTAAGGGGTTGCTTTCGGAGGAGAAAAAGAAAACGAGAAAGATACTTGGATGATGTTGAAGAAGCGAAAAAACTTCCATACACAGCGCAAACTACACGCGAAACCAGGTTAAAGACTCGCGCGCGCGATTTACCGCGGATACCGTTAAGCCGTTACAGAGAAGCGGCTTTTAATGAGTAAGAATAACAAGAAACGAGATCGGAATGAATTTGTTGTTTGGTGTTAGCGTCGTGCAATATACAATCAATCGTTACATAAGAACCTTGGAACTAAATCGACCAAAAAAAAGTTATGCAAAATTAAATTTCTTAAAAATTAAAATCGTACAAATGATAAAATCTGCATTTTCGCCGATCAAAAGCAAAGATTTTAATAGCATTAAAGTTTGGTATAAAACTATTTTTTTTTAAGAACTCGCTAGAATATATTTTTTTTTCTCTTTGTATAAAAAGCACCGGCATTCTACGTGCATTTTCTCGTGCACGATGCGTGTATTCCGAGCGAAGCTCTTTGGTTTTCAGTGAAAGTGGACGTGCACATCAACAACGGCGGATACGTCGGCCGACCGCATGCTGGCAACGGACACGCGGCCCGCTCCGAGATCGCGAGGGAGTCTTCGGATCACGCTTACGAGCAGATCTGCGTGAGGCAGGAGGAAACGGGTAGCGTGAGCTCGTCGTCGCGCAAAAAGACCGATAATGCCTCCGACAGCAGGTAAGACGATATAAATGCGATCGCCGAAAGTAGGGGTCGATGAAAAAACATTGGTTCACTTCTTATCTCGTCTGCTTTCATCAAATTGAGAAAATTAATATGATTTCTCTTCTTTAATTAAGTATATATATACAACATACATACATATACTTTTCTAGAATTTGTATAAACAAAGAAAGCTATACGCGTGTAGATTAGTATTCTCTTTGTCTAACGAAGCAAGTAGTTTTTATATTAACCCAATTAGATGTTATTATTGATATCACGATTCGCGTGCATAGGCGTAATAAGCTTGTGAGAGGAGGTGAACTTGATGAGCGCAGCACAACAAATATTAGATCTTAAAGAAATGGTTGTTTGCAAACGACGCGCTCGTGCGAACAGACGTCGGTGGTATTGCAATTTTCTGTGCCTGTTTATCATGCAGATAAACAGCCGCGGGTATAGATTAAACTTAATTCATCAACGATCTCTATCGCGAATTGGCAGAAGATTAACAGATCGTGTTTGACGTTTTAGTCGTTCCCGAAAAACTGACAGGCGATACAGTCGGTCCAGCAGCGCCAGCGAGTCCTCGAACATGAGCAGCGAGATTCACGGCCTCTCCTCGACGACGTCTACTCCGTCTTTGTCGCGGCACAGCAGCAACGAACGCATTAACAAATCAGGAATTAAAGTGAACGCGGAAGGGTTCCACGGTACGCAAATATTTGAGAAGAAACTCGCAGAATGAAATTGTGGTGTCCATTTGCAATGATAATGAATTTAAGAAACAAGTGGAAGTGATTTAAATTTTGAGTAGAGAGTATACGCTTTAATTTGACAATGCAAAGTGAAAGATAACGTGTGACAATTATTTATCATATTTTTCACAAGAGCCAGTCTTGTGAGATCACTAGTTTAAATCTCATATACGTGAAACAATATTAATTTTTTTAGAATATTATTTGGATATGAATATAAATTAGTATAAATTCTTTTGTAAGATACAACAGACATTATTGTCAAACCTACAAATTCTGAAGTCTATCGATAACGCGAAAAAACGTATGATTTTGTTTACGATTTGCAGAGAGGAAGGAATTGTCCGGTGCACACGTGGAAAGTGAAAAGGAGATACGTACAAGCGGCAACGGCGGACCTAGGTAAGTAGGGCGGATCGATACCGGATCGAGATACTTTAGCCGTCGCAAATAAGAGAAAGAGAAAGACCGATCGAAAGTCGATCGAGCTGCTAATTTTGCGTGATTCGATTCGCTTCGCTCCTTTTTGCCATTCGGGTTTGCTGTCCGCTTTGCTTCGAAATATCGAGATGGACTTTATTAAAAGGATGAACATTTTCTTGTCGTTTCCGGTCGTTAACAAGCCGACAAAACGAATGTGGATAATCGCGACGGCGACCCAAATCGAGCAACTTGCTCGAACGAGCAAGCAGATTATTATAAAGTCGATTAAGCTTGAATAAACCACCTCTCTTTTTTCAAATAAAGGAATTGGTTCCAAATAGACACGCTTCTTTCATTCTTTTGCTTAGTACAAGTAGCACTTGGTCCATGTTGTCTCGTTTATCTTCATTCATTATCGCTATCTGCTGTATAGGGATTTATATCAATTACTTTAATTGGAAAACAAGAGTTAATTTACCTTCAAGAATTATCTTTACAAAGACAACAAGAATTGCTATTGCTGGTAATCGGATCGTTTCTTTTGTTCCGCCAGATTTTTACTGTCACCACCTATACTAAATGCTACTATATCAATTACCGTAATGACACCGCCTTCACTTGTCGTCGTAAAAAAATGAAAAAATTTCCTTTCACCAATTTTCCAGATCTTTCATAACATTGTGTTTAATTCCTATCTTACACAGAAAAAACCAAAGATAACCTGACACGTACGCACTGAATTTGTAAGCAATATTATTATTCGTACTGTCGCGATAAGATTTTAATTTGCTATATATATTTTCTCCTACTAATTACTACTATTTATTCAAATAATAATTCTTACGAGCATTACATCAGAATCGCGATTTCTTCTCTCTAGTCTCTCAAAACCGCCGCCGCCACCGCCGCCGCCGCCGCCAGACGACGATATGGTAGTCGTTCTAGTGAATGCCAAGCCAAACGTGGACACGGCAATCGACAAGAAGGATACGCGAGGAAGCGGTCAGGACGGCGGAAGGAGCGAATCCTCCGGTAAGAAATCCTGCTTTGAAATGCCTTCCGACGTCACTTCGTTCCCTGCAAATCATCGCGAGAGCGTGAAAGTTGCAATTCAACTTTAAAACACGCATGCACGCGCGCATTCGCCGCTGACATTTCCGCTCGTGTTTCATTTAAAATCGAACGCTCACTTATCGACAGACGAATCGCCGCGGTTCTCGAAAGATCGAGAAACTTTTCGCTGGTTTCGGCGTAGTTTTGCAATTATAATAATAATTTCTTTACGGAAATTAAAAAGAGGAAATTAAAATTAATTCTAGTTTTAATCATAACAAACGACGCGAACGGATTTTCGCGCCGTTTAAGCGAAAAGAAAGCGCTCATTCTCACCGAAATCTCGTCTCGAGAAATCGCGTTGCATATGAATGATCTTTACAACTTCCGGTCAGACTTGAACATGGTACAGTATTTCCTCAATGTTAACAATTTTACTTTTAATGAATCGATTTTCTCAAAAAGGTGCCGCACTACGCTTGCGAAGTGTACCGCAGAAGTTTTTTTTCTTTGGTTAATTATCTCCGTTAATTAGTTGTTTCTCGCTTCGAGAGAGCAGGAAAGAAATTCATTGACGAATCTATTCGAGTCTGCGCAACAATTCCGTTGTAAAAACAAAGCCGTAATCCTTATTGCCGTATTTTTATCGCGGCAGTAATCGCCCGAGCGTTCTACGAGCGCGCGATTATGCTTATATTTTCGGCGCGTTCTTCTCCTTAAATTATACAATAAATATTACACGATGTATTATCCGCAACGCCAGCAATTATAGTTGAATTGACGATGACGATTACAGTTAGACTCGTGCGCGAATTAATTCACAGATAATCTGCAACGCGCAGGCCTAATTAGACCGACTCGTCTCGTTTCGATCCGACAACGGGCCCCGCGCCGATCTCGATTTGGGCTGCATGCGCGTACTTCGGCGTTTAATTAAATTGTTAGCGGATCGTGCTCAGCGGAGGTAGCCTCACTTACTAGACCATGGCGCGCACCGGGCATATAATATACTTACCTAGATTTCACTTGCCCGTCGGTAACGATCATCATCCAAGTGCCGGAGAATATAACGAGAACCCTCTCTCCCCTTTATTGCTTCCTCCTTCCTCCGGTTCTTTTACTTTACTCTACCTCTCTGCTTCTTTCTCTATTGCGCCGTGCGTTTTTATCTTTCTTTCTCTAACGTCAACGGTCTCGGAACAGCGACCAACAAGTCCGACGTATCATCCTCCGGCGAGCATCAGCAGCAGCCGGAAGTGCCGCCTCCCGCCAGTGCACCGGTGGACGCGGACGAAATTAAAGCGAGTCAGACGTCCCACCTGGTAAACAGGCACATGGTGCTGCCGTTCATACCGCCCAAGTTCGCTAACGCGGACTCCAACACTCTGCTTAAGCCGTCCGAATACTTGAAGAGTATCTGCAAGACGACGTCCAAGAACAGTCTGTCAAAGGCGAGGTCAGTGATTCTTTCTGTTTCGTACGTGCTTATCTCATTACCTCGCGCGCGAGTCCCGTCGAGTGTAGATTATTACAGCTGTTTAATCAAGCGATAGCGTTGGTAAACTATTTTCGCTTTCAAGTAAACTAAAATATACCTCAAAGTGGCAATTCAATAATCCACACGTAGTAGTGCGCTTCAGAAAATATAAACAAAAAGAAGATATGAGGATTGTGCTGTGTTCTGTTCTTTTTAATTGTTTAGAAACTAATGATCACAAAGGTGAGTCAAGTGTGTTCTATTTGTAGGAAAAATCAACTAAAGACAATCTTTTTAGTTATATTTTTTTAAATTTATCAATTTCACGTCACATGCGTTTAATTTTCTGACGTAGCGCACAAATAAGTTCGAAATAAACTTGTTCAATAAAATCACACTCAAACGATTCTTTTACAGACAAGACATTCGAAGAAATCTTCAAAATTTGTCTTATTCAAATATGATAAATCTACGTTTCTGAACGTAATAGCCCCATTTTCGAATCTTGTGCTCGCGTGACGATGCAAAAATCGCACTCGCAGGTCGGTGGACAACTTGGACATCCAAGGTCGGAATACGGACCAGGGCGAGGAGGAAGAGGCAGACGAAGAAAGAGAAGAAGGAGCGCGAAGAAACAGCGAGGAGGCCAAAGGATCTTCCACGGGTCCCCCGCCGCCACCGCTCTCACCTCTGCAGCAACGCGCACGGGGAACCGGGAATCAAGGTACTGGTACGGGGAACGAAACCGAAAACTCCAAGATCCCGCAACCCTTGGCAACGATCAGCATTCAGGATCTCACAAGCATCCAGTTACGACGAACCAGCACGAAGATGAACGCCACGAAGACGTTCTCCGCTCCACCTCCTCGCAGCGTGTCCATGACTAACGGTAAGTGTCAGCGAGCGACACACATACACACATAATTTAACGCCTTTGCGAACACGTTAGGATTCATACTCCAACTTTGTTGCTATTCTGAAGAAATGAAAAAATATGTATAGTGATATTTTCTTTATATTAAAATAAAATAATCTCTTTTATAATATGGAAATGCAACATAACAATTTGTAATAAACATTTGTGAAATTGTTTTTATATATAATTACACTTTGTTATAAAGTTAAAATATATATATATACATGTATATAAAATTAAAGAGTTAAATTTTTACATATAAAATTGTTAATCTCAGTTTCGGAGCCGTTCTTCGTGCAAAAAACGGATTTGATCGCCGAATTAAAGCGCACGAAAGATATACCTGGCATCAAGAAACTGAAGGTCGAAAGAGCGCAGGTCGAAAAGACTCAGGAGCAGAATCTTATGTCGGAAATTAATAAAGCGTTCAGCGTTACGAATTTTGTTGATCAAGTAAGCATTTCATATTCTTTTCCGAAACACATTACAAAATAAGTATGACTATTTAATTTTTCGAATATACTATTGAGTTTGTTTCTGAAAATTTTTGTATGTCTGTGATTTCGAAATATTTTTATGTAGATTCCGGAAAAAGACAGCTCAGGAAACGTGATACCGATTTGGAAGAGGCAGATGCTAGCCCGAAAAGCCGCGGAACGAGCGAAAAAAGAGCTTGAAGAGCAAATAGCGCGAGAGAACGAAGAAAGGCGGCAGAAAGCGATTCCACCGTGGAAGCGGCAACTTCTTGCCAAGAAGGATAACGAGGAAAAGAGGTAGGAGAGATAGCATGTAGCAAGGGGGCTTAAAGTACTCGAATTATCGCGAGTATTACAATTGCTTCTTGTTGCAATTGACTTCAAGCTCTTCCGCTCTATCTAATGCGCCGTGTGACATTACATATCCGTAAATTAAAAGATTGGTCAGTCAAACTTGATAATCCTGACTTTTCCATTGTTTTTAAGTGGAAAGACACGTGTTATCTATGTGACATTAGAATGCCTTGAATTTTTACTTTCTGTTATCTTACTTACAAATCATTTGCATAAATTACAAATTTATAAGTATTTATAAGTTAGAGTCAATATATGTAAGCCATTACGCATTATTGGATGTGCAAATATATTTTTTTTAACATATTAAATTATTGAGTTTTTAAATAGAAAACTACATATATATATATGTATAGTTTATTGATATACATACATACATATATATATATATATATATATATATATATATATATCAATAAAAAATATATTAAGTCATTAAATATGCAACTTGACAAATATACATATATTTAATATATTTAATATCTATATTTTATTTGAGTATATACAGGGTGATTCATTTTAATCCCCTCAAGCGGATGTCTCTAAAACTAAAGAAGATATAAAAAAAAGTTTCAATTAAAAGTTGTAGGATTTTGAAGGAGAAATACGATAGTCTCTCAATGAATTTTGTATAGAGATCATTTCCAAGGTCACGTCAAGATCATCGATCAAATTTTTTAAATGGAAGTCTTCATTTTTTATTGCATAGTCATGTAGCTGACATCAAGATATTTTCAGAACATTGGTTACAACCCATTTTTAGTTGAAAACTTTCTGAGTTATGAGTTTTCAAAATTTTGTAACAGTATTGCCGGCGTTAGCATTACCCAAGATGTACCGCGTAGAGGTCGCACGATCGGATTTACACTTCTTCGGGGTGTTTGATTTAAAGTGAGTTCCCTTGCACACGCGTGCGCGCGCGCGTACACGCACACGTGATAGGCAAAGATTTATTTTAATCAAACACTCCGAAGAGGTGTAGATCCGATAGTGCGATCTCCGCGATCACGTGGTACGTTTTAAGTAATACTAACGCCGGCGGTACTGTTACAAAATTTTGAAAACTTATAATTCAAAAAGTTCTCAACTAAAAATGAGTTGTAGTCGGTGTTCTGAAAATGTCTTGATATCAGCTACACGAATATGCAATAAAAAATGAGGGCTTCCATTTAAAAAATTGAACATGACCTTGACGTGACCTTGGAAATGATATATTCTACACAAAATTCATCGTATTTTCCTTACAAAATTCTTAAAACTTTTATTTGAAACTTTTTTTTATCTTTTTTAGTTTTAGAGATATCTACCTGAGGCGATTGAAATGAATCACTCTGTATATATTTGTTAAGTTTCATATTTAATGACCCAATAACACATATAATGATTCGAATTAAATTTGAAAATTTTATAAAATGTTTAGTTTGCATCTCACATGTAAAATACGAAATTAATTCTACTCTAATTAATTCTAATCTCTTTCTATGAAATCTAAAACTTTCATTGCAAAAAAGACATTTCGGCCAGGATTCGATTCCCCACATTCCGTGCAGATGCCAATTTGGCTACCAAGACACTAAAAATTTATGATTCTTCACTTGTTTAATTATGCGTTAATGTGCAAAAGTTTTTGCTTGTAATAAACGTTGTGTAATCGATGTAATTGCAGATTAAATCAGACATCAGCTTCCGCATCAACAAGCTCGTCAACGCCTAAGCTGGAGATAACGACGCCGAATTCAAAGAGAGACGCCTCACCAGTGGCGTCGTGTATCACCAAGAAAGAAGAGAAACCCGAAGCCGACGAGAAGCGAGACGATCCCGTCAAAGACGACTCCGATGACGGTCAAATTATACCTTGGCGAGCGCAATTAAGGAAGACCAACAGCAAGCTCAATATCCTCGATTAATCATCAATAAGTTTTTTTTATTTTATTTAAAAGATACGCGCGTGATGTGTAAGTACTGCGTTTATAGTTGCTAGACACACGAGTGTGTTTTTATGTATTTACGAAATCATCTCGAAGTTAATGGAACTTATGCAATGTGAAAAAAATGAAGAGGAAAACAAGTATTTCTTGCTAATTTAAGATATAAACGAATATACTTGATATAAAATACTCTAAAAAAAAGAGAAATTAAACAGATATTTTTTTTTATTTACGTTTCTTTTTATATCATTGCGAAATGTCCTCACAAGTATCGTTAATATTTTAAATATGTTCATTTTTTAAGATAACCGCAAAAGAAGAGTGAACAGATAACTCTACTGAAAGGTTGTGAAATAGTGCACAGAAAAGTGGATAGCTCGCAAATAGTTCGCTAGTGTTTCTTAGAATTGATGAAAACAAAGTAACTTTCAAAAGCGTGTGTGTGTTGAATGTGTAATAAGAATTTTGCAAGGAGCGCATTTTTAAAGATAAGCAAATCGAAGATAACAACTATTTTAGTAAAATTGCGTGAAGTTACACTTGTTACGTCTCAAAATATGTAAGACGAACCAAATGCGAATGTATGTACATATGAAATAAGTTCTATATGTTATTCCGTTTGCATTATAATATAAAATATAAACATAATAATATAAAATTTGAGATATAATTTTGTTCGACTATCACTTTTTCAAATCTGTCATTATAATGTTAATTTTATTTTTTGTTTATTTATTTTTTATTCAATAGAAGTTCATGTCATTTAACATTTTTTTATTATCATTAAAAATTTCTTTTATCATATTATTATTTTTTTATTATCATTAAAAATTTCTTCTTATTGTCATTAAAAAGAAAGCGATATGCAGAAATTTATCGGGAAATATAATTGAAAAGACTTAATCGCGGACTCTAGACTCTACAATTAATCGCGTCAAAGAGAACATTAGCAACGTGCTAAACATGGCTGGTAGGAACCAATTACACTCATTAGAACGCAAAAGCAACAGATCAGAGAAGCAATATTCTGACGTTGATTAATCACCACAACGTCACGATAACGCCGGACGCGTTACATGTCGCTCAGACAACAATTATCTTACGCTATTTTACGAAATGACGGAGCAGAGAATGATTACGCGAACGTGGAATTATACTAACCCTTTCTGTGCTATCGTCAAACGCGTTCATATGAAATCATCCATTACAATTGATATTCATTTGCGCTATATGTTTACTAATTAATAGCTTCTTAAATTTTATACAATCACGGCTATTGTCTCGTTGTATTAATAATTCAGGTAGATTATAAATTAATTATAGTTAAATACAGAGTCAAATACAAAAAAATTATGATAATTTGAGTTTAATAAATAAAGTACTTGAAATTTTCCTAGAAGTTGAAGAGATTTCTTCTCTTAGTAAAAGAGAGAAAACAAAATATACTTCGATCAAGGCGATATACTGCGAAAACAACTTCGCGTTGCGTTTTAAACTGGAAGAATTTCAAAGATGCCTGGCGAATATCTGAAAGTTAATCATTCTGATGCATAAATGTTACCAAGTAAGTATTGTTATCGAGTTATAGTAACACATTCTTCGAAACAAGAAAACATTTGGAAATTCTTCCCCTATCCGATCGACAGACAAATGATAGAGGGTAGAGGAAAAGCCGATCAGGTTGATGGTGGGAGCGTCTTCTCTTCTTGATCACGGTCGAACAAAGCGCGTCATTGTACACACACAACTCATGACGTGCGTGGCCGTGCCCCTCTTTCTCTCCCTCTTTCCCGCTACCATCTCGTCCCTCCGTCACACGCAGGCCTTCGTTACGACACTCGTAGAACGTTACGGCGGAACGGAGCAAAACGCGAAGCGGGAGAACGGCGCAGCCCGCGGAAGACGTCGGTGGCGCAACGCTGACTCTATTGACGTGCCTCCGTTTCGTTGTCTCTTCGTTTTCATCTTTGGAGCAGCGCCGGTCAGCGCCGCAATTCGCCGTCAAGATTTTTGGCAACCTCTAGAACAAACATTTTAGAACGCGGCGAGCGAGCAAGCGAGTTGCGACGTTGGCAAAAACACGAAACGCAAGTTCTTCTCAGAACATCTCCCGGGGTTGAAGGCTACTTGTGTCGAGAAAAGTATCTTTTGAATGATTTTTTTACGTGTTAAAGTGAAAGATTAAAATTGTAAAAAATACGGATAATAATTTTTCGTGTAAGTCTGCACACTGTATAGGGAATAATAAAGTGTAATTAAAGTTAATTTTCGAAGAAGTGTGTAACATTGAAGGACAAGAGAACCGGTTGAGGTTCTTGCGCGCTCTTGCAGTGAGTGTGCCTGCCTGGCTTATGATCATCGCACATCAGCGGGATGGCGTCCAATCGTAGTGTGCTAGGTAAGTTGATTAATGATTCAAATATTTATTAGATAAAAGCAATATGTAGGAAGTAATATCGCTTTGATAATTGAAGTATTCTTATTTGTACAAATTGATTCGAAACGTGTGGCAAAAAGCAAGCATAACATCTGATATTCAATTTATAAAATACAAAACATTTGTATTTACAGCTGAAGTTGTTGAATTTAGCGTCATGTAATGTACAAGATTTTAACAAAAAGTCACATAACTGACTTAACAATCGCGTTTACTTCACACGTTTCACATTTTGTTTGCTCGTCTAGTCCTTCACAATTGCGATTACGTGTGTATGTTTAACTTCTTTTGAGTTTCTTGCTAATATGAATAACAATGAACACATAATTATGCTTATTAGTTCCTGATAATATATTTAAACTGTATGTGTAAAAAACCGTAAAACCATAATTTATTTTGCACATTTTTTTTATTATTAGAATAATTTCTAAAGATCTATAAAAGAATATAACGCACGTATACATCATCTAATTTTTTACTTATCATGTTTGTAAAAACACTTTTTTCTATTATTAGGCAAAACCTATTTTCTTAAAGAACAAATTTTGTGCGCGAAAAAGAAAATAGATTTAGCGAACAGAATTTAATTTGTGCGCATGTCTAAAACCCAACGGTAATAAACGCGATTTCCGCGCGTTGAAGCCTTAATATATTCTTCATTATGAGAAGAGACACACAGTGATAAGTTAAGAACGCAACTGCACAGTTTGCGGCTGCAACGAGCCGGCTGCAAATTAAAGTAATAATAAAAATCACCAGCTTCCTGTAAACCGCCTTATTTCATGCATTGTAGTTTGCGAAACATTAACTCGGCAAATAAGCTCTATTTTAATATGGAACGCGTTAGCGAACACATACGCGCATGAAAAAAAAAATACTTTCTTGTTATTTTTATAAATGTAAATTTTTTACTATCTATACTACTTATTTCTTTTAATATTACTATATTACGTGTAAAATTACAATCATTTAAAACATTGAATGTTGATTTCTGACTTAATATTATAATTTTACAATATATGTTTTTATAATATTTATAGAATACAATACAGAATATTTCAATCTCACTCAGAATGCAATCGCGAAGCACCGAATTTATTTCCGAATCTGAAAAAATAGATTGGTAGAAAAAAATTTTTAAGCAACAATGAAGTAACCGATGTCGTAAATTTCTATATTTGGCGAGCTGTCATACAACACTACGTGCGATAATGAACTAGTGCTATTTATTCTTATGAAAGATGAAACTTAACAGCAAGTGTCAATGTGTTTTGAATACTTACTAATCCTCGTAAAATATAATAATAAGGAGAAAGAAAAAAATGCGCATAATTCTATGAATCTGATTGTGAAATATGGGAGCGTAGTTGGTTGAAAATTTTCTGAACTCTTTAATCAAAGAAAAAAGAATAAAATCATATATTACTTGTTCATAGTCCACGCACAACAACGCATAAGCCTCTAATCTCTGGCCAATCGGACGCAAATTTATGCGCGGCAAAGTTCGTAGATAATACATTAGCACCGTTGAACTCGCGTCGTGACCTGCATCGACACTTCCGAACGTTAAAAATGCTAGTCATCAAACTCGGTTCCGAAGAGTACACGAATACTCTATTTTCGAGGCTCTCGCGGAGCAACAAGATATATACTAAGTATAAATAGCCCGCAAGTAAATGTGCACGAGTTCTGGGTGAAGGTCATGATAGCGCGAATCTATTCTCACTCTAAGAGGAATGAAGAAATTCCGTAGAAAAAGTGAAAGTGTTCAATGGTTAATTGCATGCGTTTTATTACGTTGTTTATAAGATAGAACGAGGCTAGTTTGTCATTTTTTATTCGAACTATTGTAAATCTTCACATAAGTATGATAGACTAATAAAAATTGTTTTAAAAGATAATACATTCATCTAGCTCAAGAAGTAAACACTCGTAAATTCTTAAAATATTGCGTACATAAGTAAAACTATATATAGACTGAAAAAGAAGTCAAAGTGGTCCAACAAGCTTCACAGATGACCTATGGGATACGTTCAGTTATCTCAAAAGATAAGTAAGTTAAGATAAAAGTTCAATTGTCTAATAAAGATTCTGTATTATTTAATAATAGAGTTATTTAATAATAGACTTAAATGTATTAATCTAATCTATATATGATACCTATGTAAAATACTTTACTTAACAAGAACTAAAAACTCAGTGTTTTATAATAACAATTAAACATAAAAAAATGTATTGTTACCAAATTATTACCAATGTAACAATAAAAAGTAAAAAAATGATTCAAAAGGCCGATACGAGCAGTAAAACTACTATGCTGCACAAGCCGTCTGCGTCCGGCTGTCAATGGATGAAAATAAGCGTTTTTTGGTTTTTCTGCACTAAAAGTAAAATTATTAATTATATAGATGTTTGTTCTTTTTGTCTACGTGGCAGTTATAACGATTAATAAAAACTAGGAAAATTTTTTTTCCTATTTTTATGAATTAAATCAAACTGCAGATTGTAAAATTATATTACGACTTGGTAAATGCAAGATTAAACGAATTAAATTGCCCATATCTTCTCGTTACGTATTACAATTTGTCTTAAAAATTAAGATTAATTAATCTACTTGAATGAATTAGAGACTGCAATTGACTTTGATTAACAGACTTCACCGATATCCAACCCGCATCACCCTCAAATATCTCTCGGTCTTCAACGAAGTTTTACAGTGCGTATTACATTGCCAGAGATTACGGCGCTTATTATATTTATTATAATCGTAGCGAACATTCACGATCGGCAAATTTAAAATAGAAACACCTCTTGAATATGTAATATGCCAACTCCCAATTGCTGCGCGATTGGGGAGCGTAATAGTCGCAATAGCGGTTAAGTGGATAGCACGACATGTGAACTCGACCGACTCTTGATTTGCGAATGCCTTTATTACCAACCAAGATTGGACCAACCACCTTTTAAATAGACACTCCTCTTTCTCTCTCTCTCTCTCTCTCTCTCTCTCTCTCTCTCTCTCCAATCATCCGAATTGCATCTACGATCTCATTCAACGCAATCTAATGTACGCAAATAGCGTGTATGTAACCAATATTCTATAACTAAACTATCAAACAGCAAACGGTTAATGCGTAACATTTCCTACTTCAACTATTCAAGAATTATAATTATAATATTTGCACTGGTCTACATAAAGCTGAACAGAGCTAAAGAGCGAATGTATTGATTATAAGGACGAAATAATGATAATTAAGCAATGGTTTTTAATTGATTTCGTTTACTGTCACGGATCAGTAACGATGTTTTCCTCGATGAATAAAACGGAGCACGCTGTATAATATGATATATTTATCAACAGAAGTAAAGTTTCTTCCCGGGATGTAATCAAAATTCAATTTTAAGTTTATGACTATTTAATTGTATTAATATAGCAAAGAGAAGATTAAAAATAAACTATTATACAATAATAAACGCTTGTAATTAGAAACGCACACGCAACACGTAAATGTTTAAAATAAATAAAAAATACTTTGTTGTTTTTACTTCGTTTTTATTATTTTATCTGTATACGGATTTAAAATGAGTGTTATGCGTTTATCTTTCAAATGCACGATTGTCTCTATCAAGTTCGAATAGAATTAGCAATAAGAATAATCAGCAATAATAATAAGGATACAATAAGGACATTTCGCGGAATTACGAAAGATAAGACGCAACAATAACCAGCATTCATCTGAGATTCGCTGAAATCAGATGATTTGCGTACTATTTTCTTAAGTATGTACCTGCATACGATTTCATTCGACCTTCTGCGCGGTCGCGGTTACGTCAGATGCGGTGGTTTTAGCCGGATTTTACATCGCCAACAACTTTACATATACCGGTGTCATCGTTGAAGCGTTTAATTCCTTAAATTGTGATTGTGTCGAGTTTTTTGTTGCACACCGCATTTATTTTTTATAAGCTTGTGAGAAATCTTTAATCGTCCGCACGCGAATTAATAATCGTTAACTTTTGTCGCGGAAGAAGAGAACACGTGTAATCCCCGATTATGCAACGTCACTCGGCTTATATATATATATTTATTTTACAACAAACAATTGCAACAAACGATTTACAACAAACGATTCGATTTCTCGTCTAAGTGTGATTATTCAAAAACAATTCCAAAATAGTTTTTTCAGAAAAAACTCAGAAGGAAATTTATACGTTCCAAGGGATCTGTACGTAAAGCATTAATTTGATTACACTTTTGCGATAAGCAACCTGGCGATAAACAAAGTAATCGGTCGGCTTTGCGAATGCCATAGATATCGCATAAGCTCATTGCACGGTAAACGATTCAAAGCAATTTAACACCGAATGGATTGTTAATATCGGAGCGACATATGAAGAGAAGTACGTTTTCGTTTGTGTTGCAATTAAGTCGTGCTTCGTTACGCGCGGGCTTCTCTCGATCCATTGACGCAATATTTCGAAGAACGTAGAGCTTTCGCTGTTCACGTGTTCTTTCTCTTACATTTGCGAAAAAGAGAGAAAAGAAAATTGGCTTGTTTGCGCCATTCTTGAAATAATTTTGGCGATCTACCAATGGCAATGAGGAAGCTGACGACTGCTAGCTCATGGTCGAGGTCCGCTACTATTATAGTATATACAATTTATTCTGCATATCTAAATAATTCATCATTAACAGACGATTTAAAACTTTATTTGCACGAAAATTTGAAATTTGAACTTTGATAACATGTGGTGTTCGATGATACAAAGTTTAAACTTTGGTACATACAATATCTTCGCTTACCAATATCCGGGATTTCAAATGACCTCGAAGTGAGTCGCAGTTGTGATAACGCGAGAGCGACATAATAAACCGAAATACATCATGATCACGTGAATCGCATGGTTACGTTATGTAAAAATTGGTTATAGTACTTGAGACGTGACGCAGAACATTCTCGTCATTGTAACGTATAACGTTTAACTTTCTGGTCCCAAACAAATATTTGCCTCATCAATAATAATCTTATATTAGAAATCCTGAAATCGAACAGTGTAATGACAACATATGCACATATTGAGTAACGTCATTTGCGTAAACACGAGACCAATGCAAAGTAAATTAATTATAATAAGTCAATTTTTCCAAATCTCGATAAAACCAAATCGTTATTTAAAACTTTTGTTACACATTTTCATAGAAAACAATATTCTGAAAAATTGTCAATAAGACATTTATTTTAAAAATAAATAAATAACATAGAAAAGAAATACACTCTAAACAAAAATTATTCGGTTTTTATTTTTTTTACTTCTTAAAAATGTTAAGTTCCAAAATCAGTAAATTTCTTTTGAGTGACAATTATCATAACTTGTTTTATAAATTCTAGTAATATCGATTCAATGTAGTTTTACATTCACTAAACGTTTGTTGCGCTGATTCCGAGCTGCAGGATCGCGAGACGAGTAATCGCAACTATGCTTTCAGATCGTCTGTCATGCAGACAGGTACTGAACATCATGGTCATTCTCGGATTTATGCTGAACTACATGCTGCGTGTGAATCTCACCATAGCGATCGTTTCGATGGTATGGCCGGGCAACAGCAGTAGTCAGCATTTACATTCCAACGAATCGACATCAGTGTCGGACGAGTGCGTGTCCCGAGAGGCGGCGATAAACGACCTCACTCCGATTGACGATGCTAGGACCTCGGCATTAGGTGTCGACGCTAATAGAGTCAACGAGACGAAGAACAGCACGACGTTTCTACTACCGTTTTCACAACGACACTGGGTTCGTTGAGACGCGTAAAGCCAAACTTTTTTTGCTTAACGATCCCAATAATCGCTCGCATTGAACAGGCGCGTTTTTAAGATCGTCAAAGCTTTGGTGCAAAGACAAAGTTAAGAGAGCCTGGATATTATTATTATTATTATTATTATTATTATTAATAGGTCAGAAATTTTTAATGATTTTTTATTTGCATGCAAATTTACAAATAAACTCTTCGAATTTTAACCTACATTTTTAAATTTCTTAGCAATATCTTCCAAATTTAAATCAGTTAAGACATCTTTCTCAATTGATAATAAAGCTAGAATCAAATGTTCTTTCTTGACATGGTATTTCTTAGATAATTCCTAAGAGGATGTTAAACCGTTCTGTTTTATCAGCTTACTATGAATACAGTCTTTGGATTTTTATTGTACTTACTGCTTAACGTAAAAATTTTAGGTTTGAAGTTTAGATCAGGTTAGCTTAGTCAATTTTCTTAATGACAAATTTTTTTGTTTTAGAAACATTTATTTCCTGCAGTGAGTCTTTAGAAGTCTATTTTCTTTTAATTTGAAGAACCGTTTTCTAATTTGTGCAGTAAGTACGACAAAATTCTAAAAACTATAATTTATAGTAGGATGATAAAACAGGATCCTCTTAAGAAGATGCTGAAGCAACAAGTTAAACTCGGATTTGACAGTCGCTCAGCCGTTACGCTGTCCAGTAAGTAGCGCCTTCTAGTCGGACGGAGAAGGATAGATGACATAATAGAGACAAGAGGTTTGTTCTTTTTCCATACACTGGCTGTACTAGTTCTCAATCCATCTTTTTTTATCCACATTAAAAGAAAAAAAGATAAACTGTGAACTAGTACAATCGGTGGAAAAAGAACAACTTAAGGTTAGACATATGTGTCGTTTCGGCAGTTCTGCTAAAACTGTACTAATTCTAGTTTTCTATTCCTGTTTTTTACAAGCTTCATAATCTTTTTCTGAAACGCTCAAAATATTCGTCTATGTCTATAGAATAGAAAGCTATAAACTTTTGTTTGGAATCATTTGCCAATTTTGTATAGGAAGTGAAAATATACTCCACTCAATAACGGTCCATAAACTTTTTTTTGTTTTTCTTGAGTTTTCCAGTTTTTAGCATATTTTCATTCTAGAGAAGCGTTTTTCATTTCGATCAATGACTGCAGAATGAGAAGTAAACTACGAAATGTGGACGGTTAGGCTAAAATAGGATCCCAATAAGTACTTAATGTTATGAACAATCTTAAAATCAATTCATTAGAAAATATATTCACAAGTTTTTGATCTACTAGATATTCAAGATATCCTAATGCGCTCTTATCAAAACATGGTTTCTTCTGAAAATAATAATATATTTAAACTGAATCATTTCGGTTTCCAAACATTGCAAGTATTTTTGATAATTATTTAGAAAAGGTCAATCGGCCCCTCCGATTTTAATGAGCTTGAATGTTGTCAAAGACATCTCCTTGAGTACCAATTAAGAAGTTTTAGCCTCGCTCGTTGTTTATAAAAAAGTTATAAACAATTGAAGTTTCAAAACTAAATTTTTATTTTTCGATATTATGTACAATTTTATCGTGTTGTAAGCGTGTAAACATATAATTTTAATTGGTGTTCTAAATTTTATTCGTTTGGTAACCGAATGTATGAATATAT
>QVNW01001597.1:0-14213 GCA_014825475.1 Pseudomyrmex flavicornis
TATATATATATATATGTATATGTATATATCTACATATACATATATATATACCATACATACACACATACATATATGGAATGTCTAACTCCTTATCATAGCTTTATACCATTTCATTACATGCATTCCAAAACATTTGTTTCTCAGTGTATTATTTGGATTACGTTTCTCTTTTCTCTACCTTTCCGTCCTTTTATTCTTCCTTTTCTCAAGGCACTCAATTTGTTAATCCCGTGTAATGTGAAGATTCGTGTTGCTTCTCCCAAAGAATTTATCTCTTTTGCCTGTCTGTCATATTTATCGATATACATGTGTGGGTATACGTATATATATGTGTATATATATATATATATATATTGTTTTTGCTACTTCGTGCAGCTTCACTGGAGCAACCTGGCTTGGAAGTCGCTGAACTAGAAGCTAAGTTGCTTCGCATTGAACAGCTACAAATCGAACTGGAGGTACGTATTTTGTATATTTAATAACACTTCCTGCATGTTGTGTAGATGTCAAAATTTGCTAATCACGTGTGCATATCGCTTTTTAAGATCAAGAAATTAGAAGCGGAGGAAGTGTCTTACTATGTTCGAGAAATACCGAATAAACCGCCGCCTCCTTATACACCACCTGGAGACGGTCGATTATTGACTTCGCTCGAGCTCGTCCCTCCGGTGACTTCTGTAATACCATCAAACGTTGAAGAGCTTACAGCATTCACGGTAAGAGCCGCGACTTTGATATATGCTGCCAAGCTAGCTGGTGAGGACATCGCGAGTTTGGAAGTGCCTGCCGAAATTCACGAGTTGACCAATGACGAGAACGAGAGTGTGGCGAGGGACAGACGGATTTATAACACCTTTCTCTTCAATCTCTGCAAAGAAATCACTGTCGAAGTCTATCGAGCGGAATATGAGAAACCTGGCCCGAGTTGGACGAAGCCGAATGTAAAGACAAAACCCATTATGAAGATACCGAAGTCCGAGGAAGAACTCATCAAGTACGTTAACAAGGAAGTCGCCACGCTGTTCGGTTTTAAAGCAAAACTGCAGCGGGAAAACATGGTGATGCGTTGGAGCAGAAAACGCAGGGACAGAGTAGACGAGTTGCTGGCGAGAGAGGCTCAAGCCGAGGAGGATGAGTGGACCAAGTTTCATCATGACGAATTGGCAGTGAAGAATAGCCTCACCGTAGCTATACTAGATACTCTTCTCATGGAAACGGTAAATGTAGTAAAATCAGCATACGGTAAAAAACGAAGAAGAATGATGATATAACAATTATGGCTGTTGCATCAAACTGAGGCACTGTCTGTCTTGTAATTTATTACCTATAAACGAAACTCTATCTTCTCAGTCAATATTTCCTCAGGACTGCATTTCAAATTCCGCATTATTATTATTGTTTGTATTATTTGTATAGTTTTATCTGTTAGTACTTCACATGTAACATATAAGGCTGGTTCCTATTTATTTATTGATGCAATTTGTTGCTTGTTTTTTTACTTATGTCTAAGCAAGAAAGCGTGTGAGTGTTCGGACATTAATAAAAAATGAGCCATATGTAAATGAGATAAGATGAAATTGATAAACGACAGAAAATAGATGTAACTAATTCTAAGCCATAAATATTCGCATTTTACAAATCAAATGCCAGTAGGTCAGTTTAAAAATTTTGTTTTTTTTTTGTTAAGGGCGAGTTTTTAATCAGTTTGTAGCATTTAACGATAATTAACTCGTATATACACATACATATGTATATATAATATATACACACGCGCGAGCTATGAATAAATATAAAAGAAGTAACACAAAGAATAAAATACTCCATTTCTACAAAACAGATACTAATCATCGAATATATTATGGGGCATTTTGTTTAATTTATTTGCAGAATTAGTAGCTTAATATACATAATATTTATTATACATGTAAAAAGAAGATATAAGTTTTTAAATTTTACTTTTTGTTACGTTTAGAAGTCGATCTCATGATTTTCGCTTAACTTAATCGACCGATTATTTCATTGGAATTAACCAATCGCATTAGTTTAGTAATAGAATTAACCAATCCGACCAGAATTAACCAATCATAATTGACACTTAATCGATCGATTAGCTTAATCGGAGATAGTAACATTAGTTCTATAGTTCATATTACGTACATTATAGATTTTCAATACTGGTACTGAATTTTGAAGCACAAGATTAGCAAACAATCACAAAATTGACCATGCATTGATTACTTCGGGTATTTGGCTAATCAAGTGTTCGCATTTCATTTGCTAGTGAGAACTCGATCTACTTGTGTGTATAAAGCAAAATACAAACCTATATCTTCTTTTTCTTACAGAGCACAGTTATCTACAGTTTATCACAATTATACAAAATACTTATGTAACACAATTACTCACTATATTAAAATGATATGCTTTAATTATGTGTATATATGTATTATAATTGAACGAAATGCTCCTTAGAATGCTGTATGTAAATCATGTTTTAATATAGTAAATACGACTAGTAAGTTATGTTCAGATAGCAGTCATATGCTCAATTACTTGTAATGAAAATTAACAAAATTCAAACGACAAAAAGAAAGACTGACATTTTGGGGCCATTTTGATCAAAATTGAACCGACAAATGAAATATATACAAATAATATATTGGACGCGTCGGCTATACAGGGTGAGACTAATTATTTTGAATATTTTGAAAAATATTTTCCTTTTATCTTTATCATTTTACTTTTTCTTGACATTTTTGAATATTTTAAACTTTTTTTTTTATGTGTGCTTTTATATTCGTATTTATTTGTAAATTTGAATACATTGAAAAAAGAAGAGAAATTAGATCTATAAAAATAACTCTAGAAAATAAAATAACTCAACTTAGCCCCTATAATCATGCAGAAAATATACAATCAAAGAGTTAAGTCCTATACAGTCACTATATTATTTACTATTCTTATCTCGAGATCTACCTGTAATTTTATTTCTTGATGGACTGATTATAAATCAATATACATTATCGTGTCGCCATTAGTCAATGCAATTCTAACTTAATTTCATGTTTGTGATTATGAAGTGTACGGAAAGACAAACACGATTTTCGTAACTTGCAACATTGTATTGCATTATGAATATGTTCTGACTTGGAAGTTTTGTAATGTAAATATATTCGCTCAAATGTGTTGATCAGCGTTGTTCCTTCGTATAAGAGTAACATCGCTTAAAAACAACTTCATTGAACATTTATATATATATAGTTCGCCCTTTCTGCGTTTGCAGGATATTCTTTTAGTGTTGTTCACACTCCTTTATATATGTTAGCTATATTTGCGTCTGTAGTTGTTACAAAAAGATTGTTCGAGTATGTAGTGTTGAATATGTACTTAACTAAGGTATATATTTTATAATAAACTTTTTCAAAAGAAAACAAATCTCTTTCAATTTTCTATATCTTTTTCTATATATAAAATATATATTAAAATTGTATATTAACTATTAACTATACATTGCCATAGTTTTATTATTAAAATGTCTTTTTTTTTCTTTTACATATAAGATTTTGTATCTTAATGAAGCATATTTTTGAGACTATTTTGTTTCTTATCTATATTTTATAGCACGACGATCAAGACAATTGTATATGTATGAGAAATTTGATAAAGTAGTTTTTTTATAAGATTAAATAGATACAGAAGAGGTTTTTTTCAAAAAAAGAATAAATTACACATATGTAACAGTTTTGATGGCACTATATTTTGATTATTCTTCTCCATTTTTTTCACACAAGCGTACAAGGTTTTTATATGTAATAGATATTTATAAAGTATTCCTGTATTGGGTGTATATATATATATATATATATGATCTGGTTAATATAGCGTGAAAAATTGTTCCATATTTTGTAGAGAATATTTGCGAATAAATGTCTAAAACGAAGAAATGTCAAATCATATAAGTTTTAATCTGCTCTTCTTGAAGATATAAAAACTTCTAAGATATGTCAGAAATCCAAATAAAACAATATTTTTTCTCTTCTTACTTGAAAGCGTATGTTGCAAAATAATGCAATGCGAAACAAAATTATGTTAACATAAGATATATAGACCTGAACAGATGCATAAAATTAAAATTAAAAAATATATAAAAACAATATAAATAATATGTAAAAATATATAGATTTTACATTGTATATACAAATAATATCAATAGTTTTATCTTTACATTAATAGTATAGCAAAAATCGTTCAACGATTTGTCGTTTCAATATAATAACGAAATATATGAAAATGACTAGATCTGATTCTTTTTAAAGCAGCTGGTAACGCTTGAGTAAGTAAAATTTTAACACGCTTATACACATGCATTGATATCATCGGAACATTGCACGCATTAAGCTCTCAACGGGAGTTCACGATACAAGCATCAGCTGAAAAGCTACGACTAAACGAGTTTTTTTTATGGTAATTCCGTTTGTCAGTCTTTTGCTAAATATTCTGTTGATTATCATACTTCTACAAAGCGTAAAATCCTATGTATTTTTTTTTTATAATAAACTTTTATAATGAATAAAATTAGAATATACGGGCTAAAGATTGTTCCATCAAAAATCGTACAGCAATATACTCGTTCATTGATATTCTATCACAAGCTATATGTGCGCTAAACTGTCGTAATTAATCAGCACCAGTGAATGTGTACAAGAAAAACATTAATCACTCGGTTAATTTTTTATAGTTGATATCGAAATTTCTCAATATGTTGGGTTGTCCGACACGAAGAACTAAAGCTCGCGGAATCTCTACAAGTTGTATTTCGTATACTTTCGCAATTTACTGTCTTTGATGATGATTATTCACGTCCTTCGATCCTTCGCCGATGTCGTCCATATCTCTCATATGATCTTTGGAATTTCTGTCTTTGTAATCGCGAGAATGATAATAATGATTGTTATCTCTTCGCGATGGTTGACCTCTGTATTTGCGATTACCGCTGCCGCCGCCACCACCGCTGTCGCGTCCGTAATTGCGATACTCGCGCGATCGATACGACGTCGACTCGAAACTGCTTACTTCCGCTGATTTTACATTACCGTTCTGAAGTTGGGGCAAAACGGTCGAATCCGAGTCCGACTGATGATCCTGCTTTTCGTGTCGATTTGCGCTATATCTATATATAATTCATACAGTGCTCTTTAACATGTCATAGATAAGTTTGCAGAAACAACAAAGAGTGAAAACTATACCTTGGCGATCTGCGATGCCAGTAACTCGGAATTGGTAATGGTGGAAATTTACGAGAGCTTTGCTCCTGTGTGGTGGACGAACCGCGGTTATGATGACCGCTGTTACCGTCGCGCGAACGTCCGCCTCTGCTGGAGCCGGGATTGTTCGTCGAGGAGGATGCTTTCAACGAAGTTAGTTCTTTCTTTTGATCCAGATTCTCTTTGTGCAACCGTTTCACCATCGCATATGATTCCTCCAGAAGCACAACCAGACTTGCTTGCATGGGATCTCCGACTTGAACTCCCACATCTGTCACTTGAATCTTATCCTTCTGATCTTCGGTTAAGTCTAATCTCCTGCAAAAAGAAAACATTAATCTTGCGTGTCGGTGTGTATTATTTTTTTTTCTTACGCAAGACAACCAACTTTTTTTGTTGCTCTATGATGTTTGATAAATACTGATTGTGTGTTTTCGCTTCTTGCAATGATGCTTTAATGTCTTGCAAGTCTTTCTCTAAAAGTTCCACTTGCAAAGGTGTTACATTGACGCATATTGGGCTACTCTGTAAATGTAATTCGTATTTTAAAATTGAAATCAGTACTTTATAAGAAATATGTTTATGAAAAAAAGCAATATGAAACATTGTGCAACAATTTGCAAAACAATATGTGATAAATATTATAAAATATTCATCATGACTATGTATGTACCTTCGATTTTGCAAACCCATTTCCATTATCTTCAGGTGAAGAAGGACTGCTAGCAACAGCGCAGTGTGCTCTTTTAGAAAATACCAATTGAAATTGTAAATCTATAAAAAATATATAAATAAATATATGTATATATATGCATATTATATAAATGAGATAAAGAGAGCAAATATAATTTTAAATTTTTTCATTTTACCTCTATTTCTCTGCCGTAAGGATTCTATCTCTTGATGCAAAGCCACTAAAGTTGCCTGATGTTGTTCCTGTAAAAACTTGATGTTCTGTTCAAGTTGCATCACTCTGTCCACGTTCAAACCTTGATACCTAACATATGCAAGTCCATCATTTCTGTCATTCAAGGAGACCAGATCAGGTGTTTTCTTCTCCTATCAAATAAGTGAATAATTCATATTACAAACTCAACAAAAAAGCTTTAGATTATTAGAAACTTGAAAACACGAATGTACATCTTACTTACCTGAGGAAAGGGCACTGTCGGCAGCTTCATCAACACTTTAGACGTCATCTTGAAATCGTCAGCAATAATTAATATGCAAGGTCAATTGCTTTTCAATTATTATATCAGTTTTATTTGCTCAATTGTTTCAGAAGTATTACACATTTAAAGCAAACATCAACACAAAATCACACACTCCAATCTTGTATAATAAATAAAAAAGCTTCTGCATGTAATAAAGCTTCTTCTAGAACCTAGAACAAAATTCATAATTGCACAATTAGCATATTCGCGTAAATAAACTGCATGTATATGTATATATATTTTGTATATATAAAAATGACAAGGTATCTAACTGGCTTAAACAGGAAAAAATGGAAACTTATTCTCAGAAATAAAAACTCATCTCAATTTGGCGAAATGACTAAAGGAAAAAGTCGACGAATGACAAAAAAGTATAGTAACAAGCTAAAATTCGAGTGTTAAATATTATACAAATGAAAGAGAGAGAGGAGAGGGAGGGGAGAGAGAGAGAGAGAGATTATAATATTGTGATGCAAAAATAATTGCTAATGCGTAATGTTTGTAACACATATTTTTTCTATTCAACCGTCACGAAAAGAATAAGTACTCGAGCAAATTTAAAGAATTCAAAAACATTTATTCAAGAGTCTTACAACGCCATGTAAAGGGGAGTCTCTTAACTCTGCCAATACATGCAAGAAACGGGTCGCAAGATATTAACGATGAGATAGGAAAAAACGCGTAAGCACGTGAGCGGCAATCGAATGCGCGCGAACTAGATAAATTTTGCAAGAGAAAATTGATTGTGTCTAAATCAGAAAACGATTCTTACCGATTATGTTTAAGCTTGCGAAGAGCTTCGTAGAAAGCGGAGATGTTTGCGAGCGCTAGCGAAATCCGTGGTTGAATGAGAACGTCCTGCGCGCGCATTTGCGATGTCACAGCATATCACGCGCCGATTGGTCGGCGATTTTTGAAAATGACGCGCCAGAAAATTCGAGATTCAAACGATATTCGCGCGATATGCCGTATTCGTCGTTCGCTTCATGTTCACAGCGAATGTAACGTTCGAAAATTTATTCGCTTGATACGTGCTCTCATTTCTCGTTCGCGCATCGACATTATCAAGGAAAATTGTCAGCGATTTCTGTCGCGAATTACATTCGCGTTCAAATGTCGCGCGCGATTTCGCGAACTACAAGGTCGCCCTCTTTGCCAGTGGTGCTCGATCCCGCGTCGCATCCGCGACTCGAAATCGTTCTCGCGTGGTTGAGCTATTTTCAACAATCTCGTCACCGTAATGAATCATTTGCTCGAATCAATCGCGCAATTAACTCAAAATGGCAACTATCGGGACGGTTTCGCCGAAAAATACGCGATACGAACAAGTCGGTGGAAAAACACATGATGAGCACCACCGGGTGGGGGATGATATACACCCTGTTCTCAGCCAAGAGGTTTCAGCACGCGCTTCTTCTAAACCTTGGGAACCGCGGAAGTATTGATCCAAACAGCCGCACCCATGCCTTTCCCGATCGTATCAATCGCCGCCGCATATGCTTTCAAATACGCATGCAAGCCTTTCAAACCTTCAGGACTTATTCCTCGTTTTGGTACGACCAAAAAATGGAATAATTGCAGGATAGTATAGTTTCATGCATATACAAGAAAAAGCAAAGATTGTTTAAATATCATATTTTTATACAAGAATAAAAGTGGTTTTATAAAATTATAGTTTTGATTAATTTAAGATTGTTCTGTTTCCTGTATTTTACAGCTTTTAGAATTCAAATCCTGAAATGTGTTAATTCCTTGAGAATTATATTGAAATGAGAATATCTTGGACATAAATTAATAATGCGATGAAAATAAAAGAAGGATTTATTTGTTGCTAAAATAATATAATAATCGATTATCGTCATTGGAGGGAGTAACTTGAAACATTTTGAAGAATTCGGCAAAAATATCGACTTTATATCGCACTAATTTCAGCCCAATCTGGCAAAATAACTTATTTTCGCGTTCCCATGCAAAAAATCGTGCATCTCGGTGTATCCCGTTTTATATTTAAGATTATATTTACCCCTCTTTGGCGTAGATACATCTGTCACATATGGCGCGGTTGAGGGAACGACAATAAGATAAACACAACTTCTCGAAATATTGAACATAACCAATTAACGATGTCACTCTTCTTGAACGTTGAGGAATCCAATTACGCGAATGACAATGAACCGGAAGGGTCGTACTTTTCCGAAGGTGAAAATGAAGATTATCACTTCAAGGTACACATATATCTCACATAATTCTCAATATTTCGCAGAATGTATAGACTGACTTTCACTAAATGATGCTTCAGCCACAAAAACAGATTCTGAATATATTATTTTACATTTATGTTTTCACATTTCTATTTTATTACTTATCTATATTATGTGATTTGCAAAAAGTCAGGAAAACAATCACACTCTGTTCTCTGTTTCTGTTAAAGTATATGCCTGCAAGTCACTTCAAATATATAGTAAAGGATGTACGTAGACAGAGATGTCGAGAGGAAGAAGAGGATGTGTGGGCTTCTTTTGTCAGACAACAAGAAATAAACGGTTACAATAAAAAAAATTGTATTCAACCGTCTGTTCATAGTATAAAACAGCTGTTGGATGAGGGTATGAAAGAAGCAGATAAAGAACTCAGAAAATTAGAATTAGATACCTTGCCAGATAGATCAAGAAAGGAATGTGGCAGGACTAGCAATAATAAAAAGAAAAGGACAAAGGTATATATATATACATATGTGTGTGTGTGTGTGTGTGTGTGTGTGTGTGTGTGTGTGTGTGTGTGTGTGTATATACATGTATATTTTCCAAGACAATATTGTGAGAAAATATTCTGATTAGATTTGTGCTAAAGCTTGTATAATAATAGGTAAATAATATCAGGGACTCCAATTGGAAGAAGATGCCAATTATGAAAGATACAGGAACGGGTAGCACTAATCTGCTAATTACTATACCTGAGGAAGAGAAAGCTTGCGTGCACCAGAGGAGGTTAGAATCTGGCAATGTTAAGTCATATACTAGAAAATCTTGTTCCGCATTAAGTCAGAAAAAACGATTCACCAAACAACCGTATCATGCGACTAATGGTGTCGACTACAACTCGAGTCCAGAAAACAGCGCGCGTTGCGATGGTGTTATTTACATACGTCCTGATCCGTTTACTATGCATAAAATTCTGACCATGCAAAGAAAGATCTGCGATTTGCTGGATGAGATCGCATACAGACTGGGAAATATTCCACCGCCGGATGGTATTAAAGATCTACAAAAGCGGCAGCAATGCGTCGCTGAATTCGCCATACGGTTCTCGAGAAATTATTTGTACGATTTAAACAGATACGTGAAGGACATACAAAAGCATATGTGCGTAATCTCGCCACGAGCTGTAATCAAACCAAACGACAGAAGCCTCGGACTTCACATGCACGCCATCGAGCACAAATTACTTGCTGCTCATCAGTTGTTGTTGCACGCGTTAATTGCTTATTGCAAACATATTCCTAGTTCTATTCTCAAGGGACATCCCGGCAAGTTTCGAGAGATATTGCAAGTAATTATCGATCTGAAGACTATGTGCGACAGACTTCATTTGAATTATCTTGATTCAGGAGACACCGACGTTCTGTCACTGGTAATATTACATAATTAAATTTTAACGCTTATTTTATTTTTGAAAATTATTGTGTATTTCTGCACCTTACAAAAGAGTGCAAGAAAAAAAGATCAGATGCAAATTCGCTTACAGGTTCTCTAATTACAGGGAAAGGATATTGAAAGCAAATGCAATGTCATTTTGTCGAAGTTAAAGCTACATTTGAATAATGATCTTGATACTAATAAAACGTCTTCTATAGCATCCTTTAATTCGCATTCGATAAATAATAAAAAACGACTCAATCGCAAGCAGTTCCAATCCAATCGATTGAGCATGTACAGCAGTACAGAAAATAAGATTTCCAAAAGTAATTTTAAGACTAAAAACAGTACGTAAAACTTTCATATTTTATCAAACATGTATATTATTCTGCAATATTTTGCTTTTGTGTAATATATACAATATACACTTCTAGCTCATCAAAAAGATAAACAATATAGTATAATAAACATGAAAAAAGCTTCTAACGATCCAATATCGGATCGGCAATATCCAAGTACTGTAACGCTCCTATCATCCAAGGATGGGAGCCAGACTGCGATCAAAAAGCATAAAACGTACGCAAAAGAAGAGGAAATAAAAACTATGATGGATATGTTACCTATAGATTCAGATAATGTAAAGAGTACTGATAAAACATTTACTTAACGTAAAAGTTAATTAATTTAATTCGTTTACTTTGTTTTGTAGAGCAGCAATAGTGAAACAGCAAGACATAATAGTGCGATGCTCACAAGAAGAATATTCAGACCTTTAAAAATAGCTTCCAGTAAATTACAAGAACCAAAACAATCGGAAACAATAGAAGATATTGTTAAAAATACTTGCACCAATAATGACGACGAACTGACATCAAGAGTGGCGACGATTACAGAGGAACATTTGTCTAGTTTGGTGCCGATTATAGCAGATCTCATGTCTTTGGTTTCCAGTAAGGTAACACTGTTGCGATATTACACGCACGAATGATCGTTTTATTAAAATTGAGAAAAAAACCTAATTTAGGAAATTAATAAATTTACACTAAGATTTTAATTTATTATCTTGTCAATTATATATTGCAAATTTATGTGTGTAGCAAAGTAAATCTGAGACGAAAATGAATATGAAGACATTGTTAAAGATTTTGGAAAAATATCAACAATTGCCCAAAAGCACGAAGATTACAAGTTGCGATACGTGTTCTTCTTCCACACACGGCAGTTACAAATGTGAACATCTTAAAACAAACAGGTAATTGTTAGAAAATGCGTTCTGTGAATATATCTTTTCTTTTATTTGATACAGAAATGAGATAGAATTCAATACTATTTTTAAAGAACTCCGATTAGAACACGAAAAAATGACAACATGCGGTTACTTTGTTTTTTGTCGGACGAAAATGCATCCCAAAAACCTCGGTATTGCGATGCATCGTGTCAAGCAAATCGCGAAAGCCTGACAGAATTACCGAATTTTGAGACAAAAGTAAGTCGGACGAATAACGAGAAATAGCTGCACATGTATTCTGTGTTGAACGTAATACATTTATGATAAATTAATAGATGATGGAAGCAAAACGATTAAAAGACTTGATGATTGACATTGAGCTGGATATTCCCGAAGAAACTGAAGCAAACTTTCACAAATACAAAAGCGAATATCAACGTACGATGCAGGCGATTCCAATGTATTCTAGCAATACGCGCAATAAACCATGGGACATTGTCGCTTGGTAAATATATCGATAAAATATAGACTGAGTGCATGTTCTTAACGCATTTACAATAAGTAATATTGCAGGATATCCGATAAACTTGTAGATGAATTAATAACAGAAATCGCAAAAGAGCTTCAAATAGATGATGTCATACAAAAGCTCTTCGAGTTAGAATTTCAAGAGTTCTAACTAAATGTGTTTTCTATGCATATTAAGAAAACTATATAAAAAAACATCGTATAATGTAATTTGGTACAAATTTGAGATATTTATATATACATCCCTCTCTCTATTAATTTTGAAAATAAAATATTTTTTAATTATTTAAGCGTTTTAACTTATAAATTTTAAAGCGCGTGATATTTCAATTCTCGGAATATCGAATCGAAGCATGTGTAAACGGCAATAACAGCACGGAACAGAACCAAATCAATCGATAAGATATGGCATTTTTTTGTTGACTGAGTTGGTTCATGTAGTTCACAAAACATGGACATCGCGGCGCTCGTTGACGGGAACAGGCAAAACTATCACGGCTGCTCTCCAGTTTGTGTATAAAAATTTTATATTACATCAGTAAAATTATCTCATGTGTCTGATTATAACAAGAGCCTGACTACTGCCATTAAACAGCGTCTAATTTGTCATCAGCGCTTAATTTGCTGTTTTAGATTCACTCTTATAGGTATTAAATGCGCAAATTGTTTACTAATAATATAATCTCTTAAACATTTTAAGGACGTATTTTTTTTTATGTGTCTTTTATGTCTTTTAAACACGCGAATTGTTTAAGAATTGGTAATATCGATTTTGTCGATTGTTTTATCGACTGAACGCAATTTGCATAACTTTTCTTATTTATTTTTCTGTATTAAGACTATACAAAGATTTTGTAAGCTTTAAAGAGTTACAAGAGAAATAGGAAAAATTATGCAAATTTATTGTAAAAGAGTATTTTGTATAATTTGCAGCCAATGAAACGAAACTTATGCTTATGCAGCGTTTTAAAATGAACTTAAGACAATTTTAACTACACCAACCCCTATGTGGTGTGTACATATATTTGAAACTATATAACTATCCTAAAAGTGTACTAAACTACATATTTAAACTAATAATTTACTTCTTGTTTTTTTTTGTTCTAGTTTGACTTGTTTCAATTGCTTGCCGAAAGTTTTGTCCGAATTTTCACCGTCCTTTAACATTTAGACAGTTTCTATTTTTAACAGCGAGTCTTCTATCGGACATCGATCGTCGGTTTTTTCCGTAGAAGAGTCAGAACTAGAGAGAGGCAAGGATGCAAGTTTTAAAGATGAGAAAGAGAGAGAGAGAGTGAGTGAGTGAGTGAGACAAGAACAGAAGACGAGAGAGCAGGGACTAGAAAAAGAATTGTTAGAGGTCAAGGTTGAAGTCTCGTTCTCTTCATCTTCCTCTCATCACTATCTTCTCATCTCTTTTCTTTGTGACTTTAAAAGCTCGATTCTCTCTTACCTATAACATCTTTTTTTACACCAGTGTCAAGGGTCGCCGAACTCTTCTGATCTAACAACGTCAGACAAAATGAATGCAACTCTTTGTGATGCCAGAGAATACAAGTTAAGTATAAAACAAATCGATAGATTTACATATAAACTTAACTCAAAAAGAGAAATGGTGATCAATCGGAATCTGTGCATATCGCGTTCAAATGTATACAATGCGTTTTTTTCTCAGAAGGTTCTTTATATTTAACTTTATATTTAACTGAGAACTAAATATAAGAAACCTACCTTCTGAAATATACGGAAGTATATGAAATATAAAAATTATGTCTTTTGTTTAAATAGAGATTGCACACACGCAGCAATCGCCGCAGACACTTTCCGTTTGACCCAGTTGTTGTTATAAATGCAGTTAGTGAGCACATTTTTGTTATCAACTTTTGTTAACAATTTTTGTTCCTGTTATCATACTGAGTTATTATAACTCTATGAAAGCGCGATTGTAATTCTCAGTGGCAGCCGGTGACGATAGGGTTCTTTGCGTTATCTCCTCGAAATTCTATTCCGAAGATAAGGGATCATTGTTATCAGCACTTGTTAATATACGAGTGTGCTTATAATAAACTTTGCTGTCATAGATTATATGCTAAATTTTTTATTAAATGTGTTTAAAAATATTTCTGGTCAATATTTAAGCAGAAAACTTAACAATATTAATGGCAAAAGAAAGTGACATATTATAAATAATGATATTTACATTTGCTGTGATTTGTAAAACTGACATTACAAATTTGTAGTCTACATATATATATGTGTGTATATATATATATATATATATATATAAGTCTCTTCATTAAAAAAATCATATATCACACAGCTAAGATGTTATTTAAATTTATAT
>QVNW01001598.1:0-36399 GCA_014825475.1 Pseudomyrmex flavicornis
AATTTACATTAAAAGAAAATTGATGAGAGATTCTCCCGCGTATCAGCTACGTGAGAAATAAACATTTTATGTGCTCGGCGGCTGGACCGAATAATAAATATCAGTAAAAAGACGAGTCAACCCGCGCAATATGGTCAGGCAAGTCTTGTTTCGGTACATTTACGAGCTTTCCTACGGGGTGACTCGAAAATAACGTCTATAAAAGAAGTCTATGAGGCAAACATCACTGTAACGACCGCGACTGACTCGCATTAAACGAAATGAATACGAGTTTAGTGCGGCGCGCTATACCTTCACGAATGTTTTAAGATACTTTGATTTTCTATGAAATATTATTTACGCAGTCACTGTAATTATTCTCACAGAAAGTTTGTTTCAAATCGAGTAAATGTAGAATATGTTACAGATAAATAAAAGTTTCGAGTTGGATTCGCGAAGACTTTCTTCTTTCAAGACAGTTTCAATGTCTAACAGACTCAATTGTGACAATTATTGATTATTTACATAGTATCGATAATTTATACAGTAAAAAAATTAAAATCTCTTTGTAAGATGAAGTAAAAACATTGATTGATCATATCAATATCATCCCGAAGTTTTTTTTATAGAGATACATGCGTACGCACCTGCGTTGGTAACACTATGAGCGCCACGCAGATCATGATAACCATGTAAAGCTGCGAAGGCCAGATGTCCGGTACGAAATCGCCGTAGCCCACCGTGGAAAACGTCACCACGACGAAATACGTGCTTTGAAACAGATTCAAATGTCTGTGCCCCGCTCTCTGGAAGTGCTGGATCCCGCATACGCTGAAAACGGAAAATTGCATTTCGGGGTCACCTCCGAGGATTGATCGAGGATGGCCGCGCGCACGGAAACGGGACGAGAAGGAAATCGTTTTGCATACGTCCGTGGCGTAAATCTATGTCGTCTATAATTGTTTTACCGGGGGGCGAACTGCGGCCAACGTAAATTTACGCTTTCCATAGTTCGCGCCGTACTGCAGGCGATGTCGCCTGCACTAAATTATCGGCCATCGAGAATCGGGAGTTTGTCGTCATTTTCCCGAGCGAGCACGACACACACAAAACCTCAATTCGGGACATCAACGATAATTCGGGATAATTCCTTTGCTTATAACTGCGCGATAATAGAAGAATTTGTTTTTCGTGTATAAGTACTTTCGAGACTTCCGTGTAACTTATTATTTATTACAATAATAATACATACGCAGACATAACTATCTATTAGACGTCTAATGAACATCTATAACTTTAATGGAGATAAGATCTATAACGTCTAATAGAGATTATATATATAGCATGTTGTTCCGCACGTACGTATCTTTCTTTACTTTTCTTAATGTTCTTGTCTTTTAATACACGTTTGTTTTTTTTTACACTAAAAAGATCGCTCTTCTGTTTTGATCGCGTCACAAAATACTACTTTTGTCTTCAATCTAGTAAAAAACAGATACAACAGTTGGTGTGACATATTTCTCGCACAATATAAATTGCAGATGCGCGAGTTTTGCAATTTTTTTATCACTCAATGACAAAGCTCATTCATGCATGTAAGATAGTCCGTTGGACAAATTACAATTACAAACAACAACAGCAACGCTTTTTGCAAACGCTCGTCAAACTATGCGCAAATCATGTTTATTTTAAATTCGATTAACGCGAAATGCATGAATCTAGAAACAACGAGTCGCAACTTTCTCGCATCGTCAATTTTCATTGCTACCGTCATATTCTATGCAATTATTTTGCGAGCAAAAATTGTGTTACTGAACTTTTACTCGTTAAAAATTCCGTTGTTTGATAAAACCGTCCAATTGGCGAACTCTTTTCTATCAGATCGATTAACGCGTGTGTTGCCAGTTTGTAAAAAAAAAAAAAAAAAAAAATAAAAAATTAGCGTAACGAACTATCATGGCGGCTTAATCAATCAGACATTGACTTTCGAGCTGAGCGGACGAATTTACGTTACGCGACGATGGAAGAACGCTTTCGCAATTTTTCATTCGACCGTACCGAAACGAATGCACAATTAGCCCAAACCACTCGAAGCAAGATAAAACGGATACTCTCCGTCCTCCTCTTCTCTCGCTCGTTCCTTTCCTTCGGTTGTAACGGAATTGATGTAACAGTTTAAGAAAAGAGAAGAGATTGAACTCGGAAAACCGTCGCCGCCGCCGCCATCGCCACCGCCACCGCATATACCGGTCGTCGTTTATAAACGGTCGGCATCCATTATGCATGCGGCCCCGTTTCTATATCTATATCGACGTGTATATTTGTGCACCCTGTTCATTTTTCCTCCCTTTCTTCCGTTCGTTCGCGCCGCCGCATCATCGCGCTTCCGTTCGACGTCTCGTGACAGTCGAGCGTGCCCCATCACATTAATTAACAATAGACGGATCGATTCCGCTTAATACGTTGCGCCGCTACGGTTATACAATGCAATTTGTCGATGAACTAATTAACCTCACAACCCCTCAGCTAATGAAACTCTTTCCGAACTTCATTTTGTTAAAAATAAAATTTAAGGTGAGACAAAAAATGTCTGTGTAAAAAAGTGTTCATTAAATAATTAATATAAATATATATCGCAAGATTCTCTTCTTCTAATACGCTTCAAATAATAGTATAATTAAAATATCGCGGTAGATGCGTTTTCAAGATTTTGTTTTACGCGCGGAAAGGCGCAAAAAGAGAATATTATGTTAAAAATAAAAAGTTTTTCTTTCTCACTTGTCTGTCTTCTGGCGTTTTACTGCGTTTCTCACACGAACTGTGAGTAATAAAAAATCCACGCATTTTTGTTAAAAATTTCATTGTTCTCTCGATTCAAACGCTGTCGTTTATTAGTGACGCTAACGAATCTCTTCCGTATTCAATTCAATTGAACATTATTTTCTCGGAAACAAACGACGTAGTCGAGATAGACCGTTTGCTCTAACTGGTAAAAACTCGCAAAAATTGTGCGTATCTCACGAAGGTGTTTTACAAAGAGAAACGAACTCAATTTTAGTACGAAGATTATTTTTACAATAAAGTTTCGACTATAATCTGAAGTTCATATAAACGCGTATGAGATTTTCATTGTTATAAAAATTGATATCTGAAAAGAAGAAAATATTAGAAATTACTTGTTCAATGTTAATCATTTTTATAAATAATTCACCCTAATATTCACAAACGTCAAAGCGATAAAAAGGTGCAATTTGCATTTCATTAAAAGTAATAAAACGTAAGTATATAAAGATGAGGTAAAGCGTAAAGGTTACTGGCACGAGAGATTTTCGTTCTTGCACACATTGTCGAAATCTCAAACATGTTTTTTCAAGCAAAACTTTTGCAAACAATTAAGCAAATCAACAAAATAAAACTAACAAAACAAAAATAAAAATTGTTTAGTATTTATTTCAAAGAATAGAATATAATTCAGTAATTTTCTGGAAAAAAAGCACGAGGAAAAATCTTCGATTGTAAAACTGAATCTTGATATTGTTTGTACATGACAACTTTAAATGTTTAAACTAGATCTTCGCCAGCAACTTGGCATTGATGTTGAAGTTGATCTTAGACGAGTAATACAAAGTATTAAATTTATGAAGACGCGAAAATTTTAACAAAAAGTTAGCAAGATCGGTGCAACGCGAGCTTAGTTAGTGGTTAAAAGCTGCAGATACGATAGCGCATAGCGTGCAACTTATCGCTGTGCTCACTACATTCACGACACGGAAATCAAACGACCCGCACGGCCCAATGCAGGCAATAATTAAACATTCTGAAGCGAAGAGGATCGCGTGAATCCCGCGACAGCGTAGCCACATACACGCGTTGCTCAGATATAGATATCTGATATATGTGTGTCATGAGAAACCTGACTATTGCAAGTCCACGTTTCCCATTCAATTGAATTATAAAATTAATTTAATACATGTAACAAGAAAATAGTAATATTATATCACATTTTTTTCTCATATTTTAAATAAATTTTACTGCGTAGTTATTTATACAGAATGTCAATCTCTTTTCGCCAAACAATTCTTCATTTCACTTTCGTTATTTCCTGTTCAAGCTGAAACATCTCTTGATGTTTTTCTCACGAAGTCTTTCATTTCATTTGTCTTTTTTTTCGTTCAGCTGTTTTGTGTCCTATAGCGACGGTGTGTCCTAGTGCGATGACTTTTTTTTCGGTGCATTTTTTCCACGTCTCAGGTATCGTCGCGACACTTTTACACCGCGCGCGTGTCCTTGTGCAGATAACACCGTCGTGCAAGGGCGAGCTAGCCAAGTGCGCCGCTCTAGAATCACACCGTAAATAATAAAGCTGCCGCGATCGATGGCGATACCAATCCATCTGCACAAGCCGGCGTGCGATTACTTATTAACGCATGTCCCACATTGCGATCTGGGTCGATCAGACGTATTTCGTCATTTTCTCGCTCGTCCCTAACATTGTGAAAGGACAGCTGCTGCTGGTTACAGAGATTTCCACTTTGTTTTTTTTTACATGCGTTGACCTTTCCGCGTGTTAAAACAGATTGCGAAATATGAGAATGTATCCCAAAGATTCGCATTTCCTATTTTTAATCTTCTAGAATAAAAAACAGACATCTTTCAAGTTTGAACGTTTAATATATAGATATATGTATCTCTCATTTCAATTTTTAAAAATGGACGAAATCATTTTTCCAGATATTTCCCGAGATTCGTGCGACACGAATTGTGCATTTTGTCGCACTTAACGCTAATGCTGCGCACGAAAGTCTCATTGTCGCTGATTGCTGCAAATTGCAACACGTCTGCGTTCGACACAATCCGTTATTTTTATTTTTTTAGGTTTTTGTTTTTTTTTTTTTTTTTTTTACAACCGCGCGACACAGATCGCCGCGTATATCTAAAGTCTGCGTAGATTTTCCGGTAGAATTATTTTTTGTTCACGCCCCGTGTAGAACGACAGCTGCAAATTACCCGTGATTTGCAGCGCTCGCGCGCCGCGATGTGCGGTAGCGATTGAAGCTGCAAATCGCACCATCTGCGTGTGACAGGTAATTGTTTCTTTCACACCTGCACCTGAGTCGATTTTTGAGAAAGGTCCGCGGTGAAGCTTTTCTATCAAATTGCGCTTGATTTTTATTTTTCAGATCGCAAATTGCTCGCAGCGTTTCTTTTTTTTTTATTCATCGCGTCGCAGGAAAACACGCGCGTATTGTTTTTCTCATTGTAGAGTATTTATATCGTACTTAGATATAGATTTTATGTAAATATGTTACACTCTCTGATCTGTTGGGATCAGATACCCGCACAATAAGTTTATGCAGTCGAATGGATATGCAAGTTAATTTCCGGGTTTTCACCACACAAAATATGTTGCAAATCTTATATATTTTAAATTATCTAATTAATCAAAGACAATCGCTCTATCTAATTAATATTTTCGTAACGCGCGTATCTCGTCGTGTAATCGATATTGTTATTTCGCTTTCTTGATGTTTTTCTCATTAACGAACGTTCGTTAAAGTTTCAGACGACAATTCGCGCCTTTTGATCTTCGCGAATTGCAAGAAGATCTCTCACCCATATGAAAACTCGTTTACATCCGCAATCTAAGATTCTTCCTTCTCGCGCCGTCGTTTACAGGTTTTATTAGAAGATTAAACAAGACGAACTGCAGAGAGTCATCCATGGCTTTTGGATTCGTAAATGGGAACTCCCACCCACCCAGTCGGGAAACTTTTCTCGTTATTCGGATAATACAATAAGTCCCTCACGAGAGATAGGACAAATGAAATACGTTCGTTGTGTAAACTTAAATAACGCGCCTTGCGAATGCTATAATAGAAACTTCATCACGGTGGTGTCACGACACAAGTTCGCGGCGAATATCAATCTGCAATTATCTTATATTCACGTAAATATTTGCAAATCCTTATGAGATTAAATCGATTTTTCAGACAATAGCGTCATTTTTGCATTATTGACGAAGTGTTACAAGTTTACAAGTTAGATTTTTTTAACTCGACACGTGTACAAATTTTAATTTAATTTTAATTCCAATAAAAAAAAACGTATTTATCAGAACTTAAAATAAAAAAAACAGAAATATTTACAATTATCGGGAATAAAAGATCGGGAATACAAGTCTCATATAAAAACTAACATAAAATTCATCCGCGAATTTGCTTTTGCTAATTAGTATACGCGCGAAGAAAAACGTTTACTTTTTTTTTTCACTTTTGTAGCATAAACATTGTTTCTCACTTTTCAATTATCATTTGGTCAAATTTAGCGAGAGAAAAAATTTTTCCGCGCTCTGATAACTCGTGTTTCGCAAACCGCGTGACGAGCGGAACAAGTGAGAACAATATCGAGAGAAATGCGAAACGGCTGTGCGCGCGCGCGACAATTTGCCGTAATTCATTTACTCTCATAACGAAGCTAACGGATGACGTCGATCGTCTCGCGGTTTATTGTTGATCGGAAAAGCGAAATTGATATTTTGCATAGGTACACACACATACACACACACACAAACACACACGTACTGCGATTTACTATCGTCAATTCAAAAATAAATTTGTCTGTTATTGCATACGTTCTCCCCGCCGGCAATTAAAATATTACAATGTTTGCTCCGCATATTAAATCCTCTCGGCAGTTATCCAGTTTATATGCAATTAAATGATATATTTTTTTTTACATCTACTTTATACACAATTGTTTTAAATTGTTCGAACGGATCGAGTAATTGCACGGAGTTTTATTACTTATACAAGTAATGGCCGGCCGAAAGTTCAAGAAGTTGAAGTGCTCCTCAGCTAAGTTCACTTTACTTTAGAATGAGAACTTACTTTCCGTAAACTTAACCTGTCCCGCTAAGAATGTTCATCTTTGACGAACGAGGTAAGAAGTAGGACGAAGCAAAGCACATTGCCGTCTTATTTCGCGTGTTACCTTTTCGCGTTACCTCGTAATTACCTCTGTTAATTATTACGCACACGGCTTTGAGACATTTGCGAAGCTTGAAAGGACACATGTATTGTTTGTAACGTAATAAAAACTTTTTCGAACAACTTCGATCCGGCATTTTCTAAATATTACAATGTTATTAATAAGACGTGAAAGCGCAACAAAAAAAATGTACAATATCAATTATCAAATGTACAATATTAATTATAGAAAACATTATTAAAACGTTATTATTCAATCATTGATCTTACATCCTATTAATTAAAGCCGTTTGTGATTTTCGTTCCAATGAATGATTTAAATACAGAAATGTACACACGTGAGATTCATACAGTGTCAGCACGAGGAAGCTGTAGTAATTAGATGTACGCGGTTCGTCAAAAATTTATACTCTGGCTCTATCCAAATTTACCTCCATAACAATATTGTCCACGAAATTTAGCCGTAATAAACGGGACAAATTTTGACTGCAATTCAGTAAACTGTCCAGTCGGTATACGGGCGTGGAATTCACGTTTCCGCACAAAGTTGCGTTCTTTCTTCGTAACTTAATATTATATAACTTTCTCTCAAGTTGCTCGACTTAATATCGCGTCGTCAATCGCTTGTACAACACTCGAATAAAGCGAAATACAATTATCTTGTTTTAATTAATGTTTTCTTTTTCGCTAAAACTTTTTAAAATGTTTTTGAGAGAATAACAGAAAAGAAAAGAAACAAACAAATTGAATTTTATCTTGTATCTTCGAAAGTACCTTACCTAGTAAAGACAAGGCACAGTAACGTAGCGCTAAGGATCATCAGCTGCTGACTCAACGCGGATTGGGACTTTTGCATCGCCCTGTGTAGGTCGTTCTGAAATAGGATTACCAATTACCGTCGCTCGCGAATCAAATTTAAGCTCAACGTTAAATTAGGATACGGTCGGTTTGAAGATGAGCTACTTACGAACATATTCTCCAGGGAATGCTTCGCCAGCCAGCAATTTAGGAACACGGGAATGAACAGATTTCTCATTGGCGGATACAATAACTGCAAATACAACGCATCGATATCGTCAGTTACAGCATTACGAATTACGACAAATATGCTGATTTAATTATTTACAACTAATTACATAATTCTATATAATATCTTGGGATAAACAGAAAAAAAACATCATGTTGCAATAGATCTTGAAACATTTCGAATTTCAATAATTAACTCATTAGTTGAACAAGCGTTTATAATTTGTGAAGTGCATGATAATTATAAATGTCTGGCGTCTGTTTATATCAGGCAGTCGTAGATATTTATGATGCAAACACGAGGCTGCTCGGTCTGAGTTTGAGTTTACTCGTCGTGCCAGCATCAAAGACCGACTGTTATAGGATAGACAAATTTGCGTACGTGTTTATATGCAAATTCACCGAGCGCGATAGAAGTAATCAAACGTAGGTCCGAATACATCGCTGAAAAAAATTCCTTATTTTCGTGTCTAGCGGCCAGGAAATTGTTGATACGTACAAAAATAAATTTTTTAAATTAAGTTTTACTTACAATTTAATTGCAGCATATTTGTCGTTATAACTTTGAGACTATTTTACTTTCTTGACAGACAATATTTTGAACACGTTCGACATATTTTTCTTAAGAGACGTAGTTATTTTTTTTAAGAGAAAATATCTACGCGTAAAACCAGCGATTTAATGTGTTATATCAATGTCACTGCGTGATCCAAAACTAATGAGGTTAAACTAATTAAATTCCACACTACCGAGTGCGCGTCACATAATGTCATTACGTACTGTCCACTGTGAGATAAAGGTTATTCCCTATGGGGCATGCAAAAAATCAATACATCATAGTGTCAAACGTATATACAACTTGTTTTTCAAGTAAAGTTAGCGTGGTCTCGCATAAAACAAACGCATTTTCCGCGTGTAATTTTGAAACTGTTTTTTTTTTTTTTTTTTACATTTTCATTAATTATTTTTATCCTCGCAACTGTCAATTTTAATTAATGACATCGTTTTTCTGTTTTATATAAGATTTTATATAAAACTTCAATTTAACTTCAATTTAATATAAAATCCAAGAAAAAAAATATGCAAAAGAAAATTATGTCGTTAGAGTGAAGCAACGTGTGTAAATGATTTTTTTCATTTAAATCCAAATGGCAAAAGTAAGAAAAAATGCGTAAATACATGATCCTCTTAGTAACTCACCGTGATTGTGAACGGGATAGTGTTGACCAATTCCAGGATGAAGTGGAAGGATAGGAGCTGCTGCCAGACATTTCCCTGTGAACATTACGAGGACAGCTCAACACACCCAGTGACAATTTTATCAGCGTAGCAACTGTGAGTTCCAAAAAATAAATGCGCGTGTTTCGCCGTCCTGTGTACAAAAAAAATCGCGATCTCGCGTGTAAACGTATTAAATGGAAAAAAGCACGTGACGACTTTAAAGAAATTCTTCTTTTTTTTTCAATCGCTTTGCCTTTCACATTCGTTACTTGCGTTTATTTCCTTGAAGGAATTTATACTTTTTAACTCGGGACTGTGTTAAAACACTTTTCCCGGAGATCGTTTAAACTCACGAATGCAGCATTAAAAAACGCACAGCGAGTTGCACTCAGAGAAAACTAAACGGAAGTTAATAGACCCTTAGATTGCCTCATAAAAACTATCATTTGCCGCGCGGGCGGTAATTAACTTTGAGACAGAAAAGGTGAATACAAGCGTAATCGGATCAGGGAACTTCTTCGTCTCGCTTCTCCGGAAACTGTTGGCTTGACGCACATCTCATCGCCGTGCGAGAACGTGACGCGCATATTGCAATTTTTGCTCGGACCACGATCTTTCATCGCATTATGCATCCTTTGACGTTAACGACCGGCTCTTTATCCTGATAAAAGTTTCGCATTCACGGGAAGCAGCTTCTTAATTAGAACGGGAAATATTTCTCATTTATACGAAATTATTTAAGGGTATTCTTGCAACGAATCTTCTCTCGTTGTATCGTTCGAAATAACGTTGTTTGCCACGACTCTTTAGAATTTTCCACATAATTTATTACAACAGAAACATGTGTAGGCACATATGTGTAAGCCACGCTACACGCTCACACAAACACACACATATGCGTTACACGTATTTGAGAAAATATTAAATTAGAAAAGCATGTTCTGTGAAAAAAACGGCATGTTTTAAAACAATTCCTTATTTACCGTCTCGTTTTATCATAGAATATTCAATAGGAATCATCATTATCATACACGTTGTACATCTGCCGTCTGCAATTTTTTTATGTAGGCTAAACACACATCGAAAGCTTTACGCTCATTAGCATTTTACAACTAATAACACACCGCGTCGTACAAATTAAATGCACAACTTTCATGACAATGAAACTGTTCTACACTATTTTCTTCTTTTATCTTGAAAAATTATCACTTGGAAAATTGTTTCCATGCACGTCCGGCTTCGTGAGCAAACTAAATTACTAAACTTTTCACTTTGTGTGTTACACAAGTATTCAGTTTTACTTCGGGAAAAAAAGAAACCTGTGAGAATCAAATTACGATATAGTTCACAGAGAGAGAGAAAGAGAGAGGAATCGTTAAGTTTAATAAACACATCACATTTTTTTCGTATAGTCTTTACACACGATTTCAAAAGTGGTAAAATTTCAATGATAAATATTTTAATGGTAAAATTTTCTCGATCTCTTATCTTTTAGTAAAGTTTTTCTCGTTATACATATATTGCACGTCGTATCATCGCAAATGGTACGGCAAATAGTACGAAAGCCGCAAGCGATGCAACATCGAGGATTGCAATCGGGCCAGCGACGTTGCGCAAGTGCTCTGAACGATCATTGATCCTTTTATTTTTTTGTTTGGTTCTCTTTATACGGGGGATAGAATTTTTGTAACAAAAAATCTGCGCGAGCTACACGCGACACAGACACACACACACATACACACATTTCTGTATCGGATTACCACGGTGTAAAGGACTTTCCGCACGCGCGTCACGGCAAATCCTTCACCTTGGCTCCAAAGCGAGTTGAAATTCCTTTGGAAAAGCATGTCCGATGAGCCGCTGTATACAGACACGCCTGCACTCCAAGTGACTAAGGAAAGCCCGGACAAACGTTTACGAGAGAAACGTGGGATTCTTCTGACGAGGGATTCCTTTGGATCTACACGACTAGTGGGTAAATTTTCATTTATATGCGGTTCCCATATATGTATCTCTGTCTTTCTGCTTGCGCGCGCGCGATAAGCTCAATTTAGATTTCCTGTCGTGTCTTCCGATATACCTTTATGCAATTAACCCTCAAACGCTAAATTCGAATAATTTAATTAAGGTATTACGTTCCATCTTAGCAATAGACATGCCACGCATAATAATAAAGGGCCATAAGAACTTCACAGGGATATGGAAATAAATATATAAATAAAGTGCTCCTTTTGAAAAACGTTATTGACAAAAATATTGTAGACGTGAGTTTTGGGCAAAAATTGCTTAAATTTTACGAGAAAATCTCGTTAAATTTATTCGTTAAATTTACTTCTAAAACGCAAATGCATATTGCATTGCAAAAATTCAAACAAAAAGCAATTTTTCTGTATTGAGAGTAATCTGCTTTGTGTAACTTTTGTGTTTCGTATTGATTCCATGATCAACTTCCGGACAACAATCACCGTCGCTGCGTCGCAGAAGGAGCATCAAGACAGCACGAGCAAAGAATCTCGAGGAAAACATAAATCTTCGTCAGCCGCGACCGACAAAGTATTTTTTTCTTTTAACGTGTCGGGATTTAATATTATAAGAGCTGCTACATAGGTTTACACGCGACACAGCGCGTGGAATAATTTGTAACTTCGTAAGAAAGTAGTAAGAAATACAAGGATGTATAACGTGTAAAACAAGAAGACGTTAAGCTCGAATAAAACACAATATAAAATAAGAAGTGATTTTCCTCCGTTAAAAATATAACTTTTAATTATTCCGTTTAATTATACTCGTTTTGAGTTATTATCTTACTGTATATTTAAAATATAACTTGTTTGTATATTTAGAGTATCTCACTGTTATATTTTTATTTATTTATTATTAGTAATAAAGTTTTAAGTAATTATAATTGTATCTTTGTTCATATAGAACACTTTTATTTCTTTTTTTTTTTTTTTTTAGAGCAAAAAAATCATCAGTGCCGGCAAGACATCTGCGACGCATCCGTGCGGAAAAATATCGGAAGTGACAGGACGCACTTCTTAACGAGAAAATCTCCACGGGCTAATTTTCCCGTCGAGTTTTATATTTATCGAGAACACGAACGTGAATCTAAAGCTCCGCAGAGACCGCGTCCGGACAATAACCGGATAAACTGTTTCGAAAAACTCTCGGCGACGATTAATATCCACTCCCCCTCCCCCAGGATTACGCGAACCGTTTCTTGCGTCGGCAATTTCAGAAAGTGTTCAAGAGAAAAAGCGAAATAAGATGTGTCTCGAAAACTTTCCGACGTCATCTTGACGCACGAATTAAATTTTGAATGCGTAACACGTGAAGCATTTTTCGTGATGAAATTTTCACAGTAAAAAAGACTGCGAATACGGCTCTCATTATTTTTCTTCTTTCTTTTCGCCCGCTTGTTGAATCCGCGAGATAACTTTGGAAAATTTAGATAATACAGCGTGCTTAAGAAATCGTCCTCAAAACGGATTCGCAAAAGCCTGCTTTTAGCAAAATGAACATTACACAATAGTCTCTCTCGCGAATTAGAGAATTTTACCTAATTTGCTGCAAAGATAATCACAATATAATCCCGCGGAGCCATAACCGACCAAGAAAACGACTTCTTGCATTTTACTCGCAACTTGGGTTTTTCCTCTTTGCAAAAGAGGACAAAACATTGCAAATCGGAAATAACGAGCGAAAAGATGCTGTCGTTATAAAAGAAACGTGGAACGTTCTCGAGAGCATTGGGAAAATGTACTCGTCAATCTGCATAATGATGGAATGTTTCGCAATCAGCTTGTTACGAGCCGCATTACAATTTGTTTTCTTCGTGATTCACTAAGAGACGAGACGAGATCTACTTCACGTGATATCGACTGACACCACGTCGACTACTCTACTAATTTTCGAATCCGGCAAATCCCGAAGGAGATCTCCTTCGACACGGTGCGCGCTCCGTAACTCGCGGTTAAACTTCCAACACAAGAAAGCTTGATACGATTTCGCGAAGCGCACCGCTGCTTCCAAAATTGGAAGTGACTCCGAAACTATCGCACCACCCGTGAGATATCCGGAGATAAGATTTAATGCATCATTAACATTTTCACGTAATCCAGTTAATTTTCTCAAATAATATCGATATTTGATCGAGATTTCTTAAATTATTTTTTGTTTGCTTATTAATATAAGATACTTATAATTAAATATATAAAGTACAATTTTTATAAACAAATTTTATTAAATATGTCAAGTAATATTCAGAATCGATATTTCATATCGCATGATTAAAAAAGTATCGATAACTGTTTCAACTGGCACTGTTATATGAGCATCGTGCGGAGATTTCAACAATTGTCGCGTCTGTCGGAGACTTCGATGATTGGAACATTTCGAAGGCTGATAAAGATTCGCAAATAAACTCTATTGATTTAAAATTTTACGTGAGCAGTTAAAAATTCTTATTCAAAGTTTATCAGATATACGTTGTATTTTTCGTATCTGTGAATTGGAATTCTCTTCTAAATCGCAACGACGTGAAAAGAAATCAATCTACGATAAAAAGTTATTTTTGATAAGTTTTCGTTGTGTTTGACGAGAGATTATCTTACATAGAGAGAGAGAAGATTGGAATAATCATTCCCGAGAAATTTGAAACGGAGTTTGAGTTATATAGCAAAACGAAACCACCCCCAAGAGAAATATTGTGTTGCGAAGTTTAATAATGGCATATTCGATTAATCCGCTTGAGCGCTATCGACGAAACATTATCGGCTTATCGCTGGAATGCTCGATTAGAGAACGAATAGCGTGACGGACTTGCTATACACACCATTGCAGATTATATCGCAAATTTTGCACGCGCGTGCGGATGGAAACTTGCCGTTGGCTAAAACCGCGAGATCGGATAATCGTTTTCGATACAACTTTACATCAGATATTTTTCTTATTTCAAACGTTATTAGTAATTATTCCTGTACACAATAATTCAAAATTTCATTGTATAGTTTTACGTCGATCAGTCAAATTAGAGATTTAAGCATAAATTTTAAACATGGAAAAAAATGCTTTGTTGTCCATACAAAAAATCTGTTTTGACAAATCGCTTCTGACTCGCTTAAAAAGAAAAAGAAAGATTGTTACTTTGTGTTTTACAAAAAACCATGTGTTTTGGAAAATTTCCGTCATCGGAAGTGTTTAAATGTCAAAGAGAAAATCTAATCGAGATCATCGGTAAGAAAAACTTGTGAAAGACATCGCGTCATGCTTAATGATTTGAATTTTTCTTTGAAGTTGCGAGCGCACGAGTGTAAGATTTTTTGTGAAATTTCAGGCAAATCGACAGAACTTCTTTTTCTGAGAGCGAGAGTGAATAAAATATTTTCACGAAATATACGTCAGTCTCTCGATATATGACCGAATCGATTCGAAATACTGACTCAGTGAACCGTGCAAACGTATACACGTATTCTGAACAAATAAAAATAAAATAAAATAAAATTTATATTTATATTACTTCGTTCTCAATGTGTTCATAAAGATAATTCGATAGAGAGATCAGACAGGACGACGAAGAGATATAGCGAATCTGGCAAAGCGCGCATATACTGTACTTATACATGCAGAAACATGCAGCGGAATTTACCATTCGATGAAAATAAATATATCTTCTAAAGATGGCAAACAACGCTTAGTATAATTCAAGAATACATATTATATATAATACAAAGAATATTATATAAACATATATAATATCACAAAAAACTGCACAATATATATGTATATATATATACAAAAGTATATATTTTAAGATTCGCGAAGAGCTTCGTGGTTTGATATAATTATTTTTATCAATTACAAAATGTTAGATATAAAAAGCACCTTGCGACTCATTTTGCAAGGAAAGAGAATTGATTTAAAAAAAAAAGAAATATTTTAGTTATGTAAATTCCACGGAACTTTCCGACGATCAAGCTTATAAAATAGCGTGCCTGTATATAAAATAGATAATCCACCTATGAATATTACACAATAACAAGAAAACAATTTACTTGTAAAAAGTGTAGTAAAACGTACCTTGTAACCGAGATAAGCGAGTAGCAAGGCCTCGGTCAGCGACACCATCGCCAAAATCACTTGGACCACCCACAATTCGAGGGGTCTTCTGACCCAGAGGATCGCGTCCCAATTGATGGTCGGATGTTCTTGGAACTCTTCCTCCGTCAGGTTCTGCGACGCGAGAAACTCGGTCTTGTTGCCAGGTGTGCAACCGTAACTAAGAAGAGAGATCGAGAAAAAAAGGGTAGTGAGCAAGTGACAGATGAATGAGTCGATAGAGCGGGACAGATTGTCGGGCGATATTTGCGTGCACGAGTCGAACGAGTTCGATAGCTTTTTCGATATCGAGTGTGTGTCGTTTCGAGGAAACATACCTGTCATATCGCATAGAAAGGTCGCGATATCCCGAAAAAAGTTTATGCAAGTATATACGAAGGGAGAGAGAGAGACGCATCTTTCTATTCTATTGAAAATTTCGACATGTGGAACTTGCATAATATGCCGTCAATCTCATCAGCGCGACAGACAGTTTCCTCGCGCGAGCAGCTCGGAGTTGATGACACGTGAACGGAAATTTGATCGGAAGCGATCGTAATCACATAGAGTTACTTCGAGTATTGAGGGATTTTATCCGGAACTGAGTTTAAAAGGATATTTCAGAGTACACTTTTATCAAGAAATGTTAAGTCTGTTCATTCAAAGAAGAATTTTATACAAATTCAAAAATTAATATAGAAAATATAAGATGTCATGTGAATTTTTTGAAAATACTGGAAATAATCTTCTTGAAAACACAAGTAACGGATCGTGATAGGAATGTCATATGATATCATAATCAGACATGAATATTGCGCGACACTCTTTCCGCGAAGATAAAAATTTATCCGGAAAATTATTCGTCGGCGATAAAACAGAAGAAAAGCAAACGAGGCAATTTCTGTATGTTGAGTTTGAATGTTCTACAGATAAAGGATTTTATTACACTTCAGATTTTGTTTACAATTTTCTTCAATTGTAAGATTTTTAAGTATTTCTTTAACTTTTATTTTATTTTACTTTTTAAGAAAACAAACCAGAGTTACTGTATTTTAATATTAAATAATGGAAGTTCTTATACATAGTGATCAAATTATTATTCAAAAAAAAAGTAGTTTTAACAGTAACACGAAAAGCTGAAACAAAATTCTGCATATCGGTCCAACTACGCAGGCGTTCTCTCGCGTATTCCCGCGAAGTAAATGAGACAAAAAAGGAATACGAGTCAGAATCGTGAATCGCAATATAAAAACAGACATTCGAAAGATAATGAAACAACAATACATTATAACGATATCTGTGTGTTTCCGCTTGAGCGATTGTTGATTTAATGCAGATGAAAGTTCGATGCAAAACTCGCGTTTTTCCCGAGAGACCAACCATTACACTTAAGCAAGAATTTGCTCGCGGTATCACTTACCATGCTGCAAACGTCGGATCGTTGTCGGTAATAACTCTGAATATGTACAGGAAGCATGTTAGCAGCTTGAAAAATAGATTTGCAAGTCGTATCCTCAAACCTGAAACAGAAATTCGTATATTTCTCTGTTCTCCGTAACTTTCTGATTTTAAAGTTTTATTGTTTCCATCTTATATATGTAAAAAAGTTTTCCGTCAATATTTTTATTCCCCTTACACAAGATTTGCCGTTTCTTTCCGCGTGTATTCTCTTTTTTAATGTACATCGAAATATACGTTCCACTTCTCTATAGAACTTACCGATGTCAGTCGGTTCTCAAAAGAAAGAGAGCCCTTATCAGCACACAACATTGTTAAATTTCCTGTATAAATATCCACGAAGTATATAATTTTTCCCAAGCGAATATCTTCGCGATACACCGTCAGTTCCGAAAAAACAACTTTGATTCAAAGTAATCTGACGTGAAATTTCTTTTATGTGAAAAAGAACATCGCCTAAAGGCGCGTTTGATGGTATAAATTTTTATTCAGAATGTTCCCAATGTTTTCTAACTTTCGATTATTCGCGTAAAAAAACTCCATAACAATGTTTATTGAATTTTTATTAAGATTCCCAACCGATAGTCTAAATATTCTTTAGTGTTGTCTAAATGATGTGGCATGATATTAAAGCTCGGTCGCGGATTATCGTGTGTCTTCAAAGTTACGTAATATGGTTTTCATGGAGACTTTCGACCGAAGGTCGAGCTGTGCTTGCTCAACTCTATCGACCGTTCGAAGAGGCGGCTTTAACGATATGCTTTAACCAGTTGCCCGCGACAAACTTCACAAAGGGCAGCAAAGCGTTGACCTGTTGGGTTCACGACGTCCTAATGCAGGAGGTCAGGTACAAAGGTCAACGCCGATCCGAGACAGAAATTCTCGCTCGTTCTGGCAACAATATCTATTATCGGCCGTCGCCATCAGTGACCGTAGAAAGTACGAAATCGCGCACTCTTACGCGATATCCGCGAGGATGATGACGGCGACGATATCCATGAGATTGCCTTTAAAATGTCCCCGCCATTTCGAAAGGAAGCAATCGAGACCGTTCCGCAACGCGTTTCCGGCGAAACGTTTCACGACAATCTGGCTATTTCCGGAGGCGACACAAATTTCGTCTTATTCACTCTCGAGAAGGAGTTTCTTGTGTGACGCATGTCGAAGAAAAAACTACGTAATATTTTAGTTTTCGTCGTATTTTTTTTTTTTTTTTTTTTTTTTTTTTTTATCGTATTAAAGTGATCATCGTGTAGAGTTTACGGACAATTTTTAGAACGACGCTGTGCGATAGACGCAGTCTCGTCAAACAAGCTGCGATTGAAGATATCAAAATATATAATACACAAATAAAAATGTAAAAAACATGTTTATATAATAATCGCTACTGTGCTCGCGCGTTACGAACACAGATAGTAATACACAGCGCTATCAAATTGTACGAGATAGAACTGCAGATACGAGTTTACATATAATTTCTCCCTTGTCGTATGTATGTACGACGTGATACACGTATCAGGATCAAATGTCGATATTAAAACACGTGATATATCACATGCAAAGCGTAACGATTTTCCGACAATTTTGTGATCGAATAATATTATCTCGCGATAAATTCTTAGCAACGAAACAAAAACACACAAGACCAAAGACTGATCGCAGAATAATACCCACAATACTATATTTAGAACTTGCCATTTTGTTTAATGTGCTTATCGAAGGAATATAGCGGCTAAATAAAGCGCTTGAACTCCCATTCGATTCATAATCTTAAGTGTTCGGGGAATCAATTTATGTTTATTCTTATTTGCAGTTACGTAATACGGATCGATCGTGATTGGTGTAATGTTTCTGTCAACGTGAATGAGAAATACTGACCTGAGGTAATATGACGTGTCGAAACATTGATAGTTATCACAACTTTTAAAAATATTAGAACTTGTTTTCCACAACATTTATATTTTAAATCTTTATGTCTAAAAATTCTAAATAGATCTAAATTAAAACTGACCTTAAAAGCTATGAGCTACAGGTGTAACAGATGATATTTAGCAAATAGCGTTTTTAATAATTTTGACGTTTCGATCATTTAATTCTTTTGATCATCATCAATCAATTTGTACGATTAAATCGAAACTATTTTTGTGTATTTTTCGCATGGCATTCTAGCAATTTAATATAAAGTCAACTTGCTAATGAATGTCAATATTAACAAAAACCTTGATTAAAATCTCCAGTGTCTTTATATTCACAATTTTATAAATGTTTCGTTTTTATAAATGTTTCGATCTTCACGCTCGTAATTGTCAACAAAAGATCTTTTTTTTTTTCCATCGGTAATATTCCGATAACATTTGGAAAATATACAATTTTTATTTATTATTTAATAAATCTCTCTACTCACTCGAACGTTGGTTCTTGATGAAGTACAGCTGCAGCCGTTCCTTGAACGTGTTCTCGTTCACATAATACTCGACGCGAACTCTGAAAACAGACAATATTACCGCTAACTGATTTCGCAAACTTTCCGTGGGTGCTAACTAGATCGTTATCTAACTTTACATATATACGACTGCACGTCCGACCTGCGTAGTCGCAGCCGATAAACTTCAGTAACTTCCACATATTTGTTTGCAGTGACACATTGCTAACGTAGCTAGCTTATCGCGAATTGTTGCTGTTATTACTTTTGCGAACGAGCGCTTTGCAATTGTCTAATATTTTCCAAGATTCCCGGATATCGATACGTATTTATAAATGTGACGTATAACGTCACGTGAGAGTGAACACTCATATCTATTTCCGCACGGAAAGAACTTGTTCCGCAACTATTTCGAGATCAAAAGTCCGACAAGACATGTCATTTTATTATTAGGCTCGCATGACTAATCGAACAGTGCAACAGAACGGCGCGCATACGCCAATCAAATTCTCATTATTGCTTTCTGCTGCCTGCTCTTCCGTATATCACTTGAGTCATTTCTATTCAACTGACAAGCATTAATAAGAGAGAGAGAGAGAGAGAGAGAGAGAGAGAGAGAGAGAGAGAGAGAAAGAGAAGAGCGATGTTTTTGCAATATTCATTATAAAAATTAGCACATTGATTACAAATTACATGACGTCAAAGATATTCAGACTATATTTCTCTCATAATTCATTATGTTTCTGTCTGTTATGTGTGTGTAGAGATGTTAAGCGCATTGTGCAACAAATTTAATTTTTATCTTTTCTCAAGAAACACGAAACTTTAATTGGTTAAGATCTCGACAATGTTTAAGATCTCGACTGTTGTGGGAGAAAGAATCTCATGGTTTAAAGTGAGAACCGTGAAAAATCATTATTTAATACACACGAGAGATAATACGCACATACAATCTTCATATAATTAAACTGTCAATCTACTCAAACGCGGGCGTATAATTGTCTCGTTTATCAGTTTCATCGTGTCTATTATCGTCGCTCGCGTCTTCGCGTTCGTGCGCGCGTCCAAATTGAACCGGCGGGTCAGGGAACGGAATCGCGAGCGTGCAACAATCATTGTTGTTATTGTTACTACTGCATCGAGGCGGACAAGTCGATCTCATTGGCCGGCCGTTATTTTGCTCGGTCGTGCACCGCCGCAGTACCTATTTTTAGACGCGGCAAATGCGTCGGCGTTGCCGAGAATAGCGTCGCGTGACGTCACCAGGCCGGCGTCGACAGGCGGTCTGTCGTACGCGATCGTTCCCAGTTGTTGAACTGGTTCTTTGACCCACATAACGTCACGAATGCCTGACCTAGGCTATCCGTCCTCGCAAACGCCGAGGAACGGAAGGAAACGATATGGCGCGCGCGATCGAGAAGAACGAGCCGCGGTTGAGCGATTTCTTCCACTTTTTCTGATTCCGACGAGACGCAAGTGTCAAGAAAAGTTGACGAACCGCAACAGATGTTTTTTTTCGCGAAATGGAATACGTTGGCGCGAGTTGCGATAAAAATAATTAATTGGAGTTTTTTTTTAATCATCACGCGCGCTTTATTCTGCTTTTTTTGAAGATTCAAGACCGATGCAATTGGTTTACATTTTGCAATTGAAGAAATAAATAGATACGTATAAAAGTAACAAATGTTCTTTTTCGAGAACATTTTTCCTATTTAATCGTCGTAACTTTTCTAAATGAAATGTATTTTTTTTTTTTTTTTTTTAATAATACGATGTTATCGCACATTAAATGCGCGTGCTGCATAATTAACGCTCTGGGCAAGCGCGTTTGTGGAAAATAAGAAATAAATGTGAGAGATTGACGATATGTACAATTAATTATAAAAAAATGTTTGTGATAAGAAGTAGATGCGTCACGACGGGTGTGTCGAATTTTTTCTCTCTTTCTCTATTTCTATCCTCTTTCTCTCGCACAAAGTTATATGGATAATGAAACAATTTTTTAAATTAAAGTTTTTGTTTTACTAAAAACATTTATAACAAATTTAATCAAAATAACCTTGTCACACCGAATTGAACGTAATTTTAATATTTTTTTGGCACAAAACGTAAAGAAGATACAGCGAAGAGTTTCTGACATACAAACTGTCTCGTAAGAGAGATATCGCGTATCGAGCACAACTCGCCGTTTCAAAATCATCCAGCCCGAAAGATCTAACGCAAAGCGACACGTATCAGCGTACTTCGCCGAAGCGTGAAAATTCCGTGGAACATCGACGCGTAACGACGCGATGGTGAAAAATCGGCCGACCTCGGAGAAGAAATTCGATACGCAAAATGCGAATCCTTCAAGCTTCCGCGGGAGTGATTATCGGAACAGAGCGAGCGATACAAAGCAAAATGTATCAACGTGCGAGGTTTGTGTAGACCGAATATCGTTGCAGTTTCCGCGACGCGCGGTGCTTCACCATGATCGGCCGTGCGGACGAGAAAGCGGCGCTGCGCGTTTAGCAGGCCGTAAATAATGCACTGTTGAAATATGTGGGTCGGTGCAGTCGATGCTTTCGTTTCGAGAGACCGCATTAACACACTCTGCTGATTAAATCCGTTAATAATATTCGAAAGTAAATTCTTCGAATCGAAGATGTTAATTTTAACGATCGAATAATGTTGAAAATAGAGATAACAAAAGACAAAGACGCGCGTAATTATACTTGAAACGTTCTCTCGCGCGACATCTAATGAGAAAAATCTACACGTGTGTGAGAAAAATCAGATCTGTATCGCTGTTTGAGACTATCGCCACATTGAAAGAAGCTCATAAATCACAGTGTTAATGGACATCAATCAGTCGTCATTTGGGATCGTTTTGACGCGGCGACAAATCGAGAACGGAAACGACGCGCTGCATCGTCGCGCGATAATTGACAGCTTCATTACCACGCCGTTTCTAATTACATCGCATGGGAATGCGGTTCACAGCGATCGTCAGCAATTTCCAATTGAAATTGCGTCCCGGAGGAATCGCGAGGGGAGTGACAGTTGCGAGCCGTGCATCGAGCTTTGCATCGGTAAAACCGATGCAACTCATCGAGGGAATTGATCGGAGCTCCGCGAAGTAAAGTCGGTCTTTTTAGATTGGTTCATTATTGACGTTTACTTTCGGACCGGAGATTAGATCAGTTTATATAGTGCGTTTTAAATGATTTTGTCTTGAGTTGCAGCGTGAGAGAAGATAATATTTGCACAGCAATCGAATTAAAATAAAAAAAATAAAAAGTTTATTCAATTTTGAAATAGAGAAAGCAGAAAACACGTCGTCGTTCCTGCGATTCCAATTAGTAAAAGAGACCGATGGCAATTTGTTAATTTTGAAATTGCAATATAATTTTAATAAAACGTTTAGGTGAAACGTTTCTTCTCGGTCTAATTATTTTCAGTTAAAAAAAAAAATCTAATTAAAATCTCTCACTTATATGTAGTCATTCAATTAAACTAAATCCGCTATCGCAATAGTGAACATCTAACAGAGACAAATTTCACTTATAACTTGATTTACATTCTATCCAGATGTAATTTGTACAAATTATTATCGTTAATAATTCCCTGTGTATATATTTGCGTCCAATAATCAGAATTAAACTTATATCAATCCACTGAATTGTGGATCAATATATATACGTTTGAAGGTCAGTGAACATCAATCGTGGGTTTTTAAAGGATCAAATACTTTCATTTTAATGTAACGAATGTCTATACGGTCCGGATTGGATCATCGCCGAAAGGTCAATCCGCAGTAATGAGTTCCGGAAAGTGTCGTCCCAACTTTTACGAACTTTCAGCGTTCTGCAAAGTATATAATGCTTTTACGATAGTGACATGAATTTATTATTACGCTTTTAGCTCACGTAAATGACGACGCCCGATTATATATAACTCTGATTTCAATAATTGAATTATTAAATAGCAGAAAGAAACATTTACTCATTCATGAGTTATTCATATTTGGATTGTTTCAATATTTATGTACAATATTTATATATATACGAAAGAGAGAGAAAGTTTGGAGTAATCAAAATAGATGAGAAATATAAAATATTTGAAATTAAATATATATTCGTTGCACATACTCGAACGGTATCGCATAAATGAACGGTATAGTTGTATAAATGAATTTCGCTCTCTAAATTCTGAAAGTTTTCGCGAAGAACATTAATTCGTTACTAAAAACCACATCCGTGAGAATTCAATCGCGTTGCTCCTCTAATTATCCTTGAGCTATTATTAGCTTCTAGTTTGTGTATACCGACGTATTAAAGTATTTGGTGTGGAATAAGCTGCGATTGCTGGTTAATTAAACTCCCGACAAGGAACAAGTGGCACACAGGCAATTCCGGTCTTCCTCTTCTCAATCGAAATACAATCGCGAGACGAGACCGCCATTTTCCACTAGAATCATTAACAATCTTTGTGGTAGATTCACTCTCATCGCTATGTACAGAAATATTATTTTTGTGTGTTAAGTTACATCGCAATTTAATTCAATATCGTTGATTCATTATCGGTGATTGTATTTTATTATATAAAAAAAAAAGTCATGAAAGTGACGCTTTATTTATGATCTCTTTCCGAGCTAATTGATGATCGTGAACGCGTTTATGCAGACAACAACTTCAACGAATCCAAGCCAAGTACGTTTCTTTTTATTGTTTATGAATTATGCAACTGGATGTATTTTGCTTTCCTCTGCTACGCCGATCAACTTTTTCACTTGTAACAATATTGATTTTATGGAAATAAAAAGCGCCATGTATATGGGTATGCATGAAATTATCTATTGTCGAATATATATCGGCAATGAAAGAGAGGATGAAAATTTTCGAAGCTTTGGTTAAGCATAAATAACCGGGAGCAATTTGCATAAACATATATACATATACTGCAGCTTAGACCTAAAGAATGTGTGTTACAATTTTATACGTCATTTAATTTACATCATAGAGTCTGATAAGTTCAATTAATAACTACTTAACAAATAGATTACACACTCGGTCCGTTAAATGGCTCGTATCAATGCGGAATAATTGATTGCACATTTGCGATTGTCAGTTGATTCAGTTAGTGGAACTGAATTTTGAACGTGAATCGTTTACTTCCCGCGTGAGAAAAAAATATTTTCGATATGTATAAAAGGTTTTATATTGCACAAAATTGGCTAACAATGAGTGTCTCTTTTCTTTTCGTCGAAAAAAAAACCAAAGAGTTTAATAAAAGAGTTTAAACAATCCACCTTGTGTGACTTCTCTCTGAAAATGTTGTTCATACGACATATTATAATTTATTCGGATAGTAAGAGATAAGAGCTCAGATCCGAGTGGAGAGCAATCGGTCTCATGAATGTTAATCTTTCACAAAGCAAAGACACGGACTAGAAACTGTTCGCCATCTATAATCAAAATGCATTACCGATTTCTTCGGTGTGTCTATAATTATACACCGACCTGTCTTTCATGTGAGTCGTGAATAGAACTAAGCCAATTGTCGCATAAAAATATCCATCGACAACCTTGCACTCCATTGACCGTTTTATTTACCGCAATATGTCATACGTGTTTCCACGTATGTACGGTTTTAACATGTACAACTCGAAACTGGATGAAACGGCGAAGTGTGCGTCACAGAGTTCAATATAGTTCATATATAAAATATATATGTATATATGTACATAAGTATATATATATATATATACGCAGATTGCGCTAGATTCCGCAAATTGTACAAGAGTTACACGTGGCAGATTGAAAAGTTCTTTTATATTTTCGATGTGCTTCAATAAAGAAACTCTTAATGTTCTTTGCGCAAGATTGCGACGAGAAAAGAAAATATATATATAAACTTGCACAGCTAAGAGATGTAAAGAATTATATATATATATATATGTGTGTGTGTGTGTGTGTGTGTTATTTATTCTGAAAATATAGAAGTCGACTGGATCTAAGTTAATCTCAACATTATTTTATTTGATTAAAACACATTTGTATGATCCGAGTTTTCGTAATTCTTCTTTCTTTTCTATCCCGGGATAAAATATATGATACCTATTTTTTTTTCCATGTCCCAAGAGACATTTCTAAAGCTCTAGGAAATAAATTTAACAACATTTTCGTCTAATGACAAATAACAAAACAAAGCTGGATCTGCCGAATTGCAGGGGATTTGCTGAAGTCTCAGCTGATTGCGTCAGATCTCAGAAGAGATTTTTTCCTTTAAGATTAAGGATGGTAAGTGTAATCTCACCATTTCATCTGGCACATATTGTAGAGAGAGAGAGAGAATCGGCTGTTATTTATCGTGGCGGCGCACGTGTAATATACGTGCCGCGGAAACAAAACGGTTGAATATTTTTACAACCGCAACTATATAGATTTCCATTGAAGTTGAAATTATTAAATTGTTGTATTAATAATATATTGTATTCATAATATGTGTATATCATACGGTTTGGTATGTACATGCGAGAGTTTATTATTATTACGCGATAATTAACACACGCCGATATGGTTCGCCACTGCGAATATTATCTGTCGCAGTATCAAAATACGAATATTATCTATTCGAAATCCACGATCGATTAAACCATCGCGCCATCATGCGCAAATCTGATGTTCAATTACGATTAAACGTTTTGAGCTCATATATAACACGTAAAAAAATCTACTCGACTAATAGCACTGCTTTACTAAAAGCATCCGGAAATAAATAAGCGTAAAACAAAACCAACTTTCAAAATGTATTTCTCATAGAAACAAAAAGATGACATATTTCTTACTTGGATAATAATACGGAAAAAATTTTCATTTTTATTTGTTCTCATAAACGGCCGAATTTGAATTTTGCGGATAAATTCGTATTCGATATACGCAAAGGACGAGTGTTCGCAAAAATACACGTCCCGACGTGTAAAAAACGAGGACAAGAGCGAAAAATACAAGCGCATGGTCGGGATGACACCGCGTATGTTTTGCAATATTTATTTCATGACACATGGATTCAGGACCGCGGAAATTCTATGTGTCGCTACAACGAGCGTCGAAAAACCGCGAGTGATCGAAGCAAAATTTGCTTTTTCCCGGATCGCAGTTTCTTGCCGATATGCGTTTTCCAATTAGCCGTGATAATAATTAATCGCTCGACAGGAAAACAATAATTATATAATAAACCGAGTGCATTTATTTATTAGGCGCTAGTCGAGGTTTTGCGAGTAATCGCGAATTGAACTAATTTCCGTCTACGTTGCAATGTAATTAATTATTTTAGTGCCCTATAGAGAAAATCAAACAAACCGCTAAAAAGTAAGTCCGACAAAAAGCAGGCGAGGGGGTAATAACACTAAAGAAACTTAACGTGCAAAAAAACGCCGGTGGGAAAACCAATTTACAGGAAACGACAAAATGTAATTAATTTCGCGCGCTTATTTCATTCAAGTGCCAAAAATATTGTCATAAAAAACGTTTTTTTTTTGCGATTTTTAACAGCGAGTCACATATGTACGGCAAATGCACAATGGTAAATTCGCAACAAGTAAACGAACATCGCTAGCAATAAGTATTGCTGAAACAAGCAAATATCGTATACCATATCCTCAAGTTAACTTTTCACTGCGGAAAGATCTCTCGTGACATCTGCCACATCCGATTGCGGGATGAAGAAAAGAGATTGTTGAGGTTTTCTCCCCTCCCATCCGTATCTGCACACGTGTGTATCTTTAAAGAGCGTTTCTCACACGTACGTAGAGAGAATTGCGTGCTGGACGGCTATCTCTCCCGAGAGAGCGTATAAATAATTTAGGGAGCCTTGGCGCGTCAGCGTTGTGACGACACACGGCGCAGTAATTAAGATAATACGGTAGTGTATGCATTACGGGGGTTACGTCGAGGGAGTGTCCTTGGCTTGACACGCCGGGATATAACACACGAATGTTGAGTGCAAGCTGCGAGTTGATTATGTGTGTCTAGGAAAATTTCGGTGACAGGATACGCGCGTCAGATCAGTTTTCTTGAGTCTGGGAACACTTCGAGAACAAAATTCTTCGCGGGAAGTTTGGCGTCGCGCGGAACGCTTGAATATATAATTTCGTCTCTCGGAGGAGAACATTAACGAGAATAAAAAAAAAAAAAAAAACAATTGACTGTGTGTCCTACTTAATCCTAATGATCCTAATGTTCTGAATTAGAATCGTCCGATGTGAAGGCAATTATCACTAATGTCACAAGATTACTTTTTTCTTGCATTATACAAGTAGTCTAAAAAAAAAAAAAGACAGTGTGATGAATCATATCACACGAATGAAACTAATGTACATTTACGAGATCAATTTTTGATGTAATACCTGTGCACGTCTTTTTTTTTTTTTTTTTTATTCTCAAAATTATTCCTGTTGAAATTTCCGATGACACGGTTATTATCTTGGTGTCGTTTTTCGAGAATGCATTTCTCTGGTGTGGATAATCGCGGAATTTCGTTTTACGAGACCTTAGAGAAGCTCTCATAAAACATTCGTGCGCACGATGACATTTAAGAATCACGCCACCGTGGAAGAAGCACTTTTTGTTCGGCGGAAAACGAAAGAGGATATTGCATTATAACGCCGACGTCGCGTCGCGTCGATGTGACGCAACGGATCAATTTTTATGACAGTTGACTGTGTTTGATTATTATCTCGCGCCAAAAAAACAAATCACGCGATTTATTTGAAAGAAATAATTCTCTGTTAAATAATCCTATTATACCATCAATTTCGTTTAAATAAACTTCTTTCTTTCTTTATTTGTCGAGGCAATTGACGTTAATTAAAAATATATACACGCACGTTTTGCACATTGGATTCTTATACGTCAATGCAAGTTTAATTAAACAAGTTTTCGACAGCACTCCACGAAATCTAAGCAGAAGTTTCGTCCGCTCGCTTCGTGAAACGCGGGTCAATTACGGACATGTTTCGCAGAGCCGCGTTGATCGACGGAAACGCAAAATCGACTTTCTGGGCGTGGACTTTCGTGTCGTGCAGTTTGTTACGGGAACGGCGGATTCGCGAGACACGTTACGGAACTTCACAGCAGGGTGTATCAGGCTGTAAAGTCGTAAACGCGGTCAAATCGAAATGAACAGCCAGCGCGGGACGGCACACAAACGTGACAATGCCTTCCTCGAGGTCGACAATATCGATTCGTAAACTGCCGGCGTTGTTGCGCTACGCCCAAGTCTAAAGCGGATACAGTGTGGACACATCGATAAATCCGCGGGGCTTTCCACTTGTGATTTATATACTTGAGATTCAACAACTGCGCGAAATCGCGATAGAATCGGTTTGAGACAGTGATAAGATGTCACGAACGTAGCACTGCAATACAAGAATTGCACCAGAATTTAAATAAATTTCCGTTGAATAAAAAGTTTCGACTTTTATTTATTATTATTAAAAATATATTGTAGAATAAGAAAAAACAATAAAAAAATATAGAAACAAATACACATTTATATTTTCCAGAAATGTTTTTTTATCTTCAGCGCATCTCTCTTTTTTTTTCAAACACAAATATATTAAATCTAATCAACAGATTCTTCTAAAGATAATAAAAAGTAACAGATATTTTTATTTTCATATATAAATACTGTTCTTCGATATTTTATTTATTATTATTTGATCTTTTAATTATTTCGAAAAAGAGTTTCCTGACATTCGCGTGATTGATCTACGTCGTGCGATACCGTAAAACTTTTGAACGCGGAAGCTCCATTCTTTTCTTTTTTTTGCTAGAGAATCCGTGCACGAGCATTCGTGGATTCTAACTCCGCGCATTAAGTAAGATGTACTTAAGTATATATACTATGTACTTAGATACATATAATATACTGTACTTATATATGCTATGTGATACGACTGTTCGCTCCCGCCGATGCAACGTGACAAATTGACTTTCATGACGTAACTCTCCGTGCGAGCAACATTCCGGGGACGTGGGTGGCCGAGAGAGTTCTAAGAGGAAAAAAGGGTGAGACGAAGGTGGTCTCGGTAATTGAGCGGAGGGATTTAGACGTCACGCGTCACTCGCACGCCTAGGGCTGAAAGAAGAAACTTCCCCCGTAAAACGTGGCGGCGTCAAAAGATTGTTCGATCGCTCGTATAAGTCCGCCGAGATTCTTGCTTCTCCAGCTTTCCGTCAATCTGACAAATAATGTGCGAAAAAGAGAGTCTCGCGCGTACTACCAATCGAACTCTCTCAAATAATGTAAAGTGCGCTTCACCGAGAAACATTATTAACATAAAAGAAAAACCATTAAAACTAGTAATGTCTTAATTCGTTTAAAAACCCATTAAGTTTGCATCTTAGTGTTGAAATAAAATTACCTCATCTCTCTTCTCTTCGTAATTATAACGTATAATATTAGAGAAAAAGATAAAATTGTTGTTATTTCGAAATAGGAAGTAAAATTGTGGGTATACTATAATTCTATCTTCTTAAAATAAATTCCGCAATTGGAAAGTTGTATTCAAGTTTAAGTGTGCGGAAGAACTGAAAAGTTTCACAACTATCGCAAGTTTTGAAAGAAGTCGCTGGAAGAGCCCCGTTATTCTGTCGATTGTCTCCGCAGTAGTACGAGCGCTCTCCGATTGGACAGGCCCGAGTGTATGATCCGCCAAAACCTATTTCCCGCGGGTGCTATGATTCGATTCGGTACTCCACCTCTCCTCTTCTCTCCTCCTCCCAATTCGGTTGCACGCGAGAGTTACCGCTCTACTTTTCCCTCCGGTGACTTTTTTCTTCGCGACCGCGTCACGTTTCTTCCTTTTTTTTTTTTCTTATCTCAAGCATCACCGCGAAAGTCTCTTAACCCTCTTGAGATCTGTTTGCAAGCGGGAGAATGACGGAGAAGAACAGCGAGATACACAACTGCGAAATCTGAAAAAGAACGTGTGTCGTGGGGGAGCACACAAGTTTTTCGATTAGTATTTCGCGCGAGATCGTCTCGCGCACAACGAAGAGAAAACTGTATAACGAAAATTCGGTGAATACGTTTAACCTTCTTTTTTTTTCCCCTCGGTTTTTCAATCATACGCGACAAACACATGTCGGAGAATTGTGGAGACTGTAAAGTGCTTTTGTGCTTCTTCCTCGCATCTCGGAATCAGATCTTCTCGTCCGCTGCGAGTAGTTGCGAGTAGTTCTAGTTTGAAATAAGTCTCGCAATGAATCATGTGGAATTAGAAATACATAGAAAAAAAAAGATATAAAAACCTTTCATGAGAATTTCTTATGTGTGTATGTTAATTATATTATCTATTTTTAAAATTTAATTTAATACTGGTATTATTAGTCATTTTAAATTACATAAAAAAGAGAGAGAGAAAAATAAAATATAATATTTAAATAACCATTTTTGCTTATTACAATAAATAAATGTTATTACTTTCTGACATTGTATATAGTAACTCAAAATTTCAATAAAGCTTGTTTCGTTCCAATTGATTTAATGTGACCTTTGTATTTTACAAATTAATCGGAAACTGTCAATACTCCATCGTAATATTAATACATCAAAGTCTATTGTTATTATAATGTCATGATAATAAATAAACTGTCGGAAAAGCCTGGATATTGCCGCTTTTGTGCACGTGGCACTAGAATTTTGACAAATTAAACTTGTAAAATATGGAAATATCAGAAATATTTCTTTGTTGCACAATTTTATTGTAGCGCAATTTTTGCTTCGGTTGTGTTTCAAAGTTTCAAAGCTATTAGGTGAAGAGCAAGACTTCGCAATACACTATGTATATCTGTAGACAACATTTTTATCAACCTTTCCCTCAAATCAAATAATCTTTTTCCATTGCGCATTAGAATTTTTCCGAGAATCACTTGTTCTTTAAACCGCACATTATTTTTAAACCGGTCCATTTTTCAAAGATCTCTTTGCGAGCCGCGATAAAAAAAACGAGATAGAGGAGAAACGCGTGTTCGCACTTTTGCGTGTTCCTTTGCTTGACGATGAGCGAGGTCGAAAGAGCATCGAATTTCATCGGGTTTACGAAAGCGCCGGAGGCGTTTTGCTCTCTTGTCCGACGATGTTCTAACGAGTTTTCGAAGAAAACGGTGTTTTCTCACGAGATCGCTCACTTTAAGACGCCATAAAGCAGAAAATAGTCCACGTCAGTCCGTGCTTTTGTCGTGATATTTTGCAGAGCGGTACGTAATATGTGGAACGCAAAATCTTGTCAAGGTGAATTACAGTAATGATTCGCTTGCTATAGCGCGCGCGCGCGCGCAAACACACGCACACACACCCACACAAACACTGACTTTATCTTGAGAATGTCGTGTAAATTTTATTTACACGACATTTTATTATTTACAGCAAACGCCAGCTTGTACGCGTCAACTGTGACTACGTCAATGTCTTTTCTAGATTAAATTAATTTAGTAAAGTTTTGTTCCTACGTTTAGGTGTAACAGATATAATCGATTATAAGCAATATTTATCAATGGTGTCAAACAGATCAAGATTTTACAAGAACAAGATGTGTAATAAAATAAAATTTCTTTGTTACTTTCTTTTTTTTCATTAACACAATTTTTATAAAAACCATCTTTAATTATTAAAACGGTGACCTAGAATCAGAGGATTCTAATTAGACATTTTGTTAATTAATTCACTTTTGAGTTCCGCGTAGACGAAAAAGCTGTCGTATAAATATTACAAACATTGCGAGAAAGTGAATTCTCACGTGACAGAGAAGTTTTTTCCGCTCGTAATATCCGATGCTGTTTTATCTCAACTTTAATGAGAAACGCTATAATAAGTTACATATTTATAAAGATCAAGCGCGAGGATATTTTCTCAATCGTTTGTTGAAATGTATTCCGATTGTGAGAGAAGAATCTTATCACTGTGCTTTGCTATATGTTTTAATTAAGAATAAGTCAGTGAATGCTAATTCATTGTCACTCGCCCGAAGTAACGTTTTAACGAGACTGATTTATGGCCTCCTTTTTGCGAGAGATGGTATATTCGTGCCGTCTGAAAAAAGCTTTAAAAAGGCTGAGAACAATGTCAACGATACAAGAAATTAGAGAAGGAAAAATGAAAATTGCGTTATTTAAATCTACAACAAATATTAAAAGAAGTACGTTCGATAATTTCCTGTAGCATCAATAATTTCATTGTGTAACTGCAACAGGTGACGCATCCATATCATATGTCACGCTTTGCAGATGATTCGATTTTAAAGCTCCCGGAGCTTCTTAATGCCCGTCGGGCCAAAATTATTCCCAGACATGCGAACCATTCAATTCTCTATTTCTATCTTTTCGTTCCATCTTTTTATACGTCAAGACAATCTCTCAAATGTGTTCTCTCTTTCTCAAAAAGCACGAAGTGCCTCGTGAATTATGTATGTACGCGTATGTACTGATAACGCGCGCGCGCGCGCGCACGCGTAAATTAAACAGCTCGCGATAATTAATCCGAGGTTTGTTTGTGATTTTCCACGTTGGTTCTCCATCTGCTTTCCGGACGAGTGCAATCGGTCAATTAAGATGATCGATATACTTTATCCGGAGAGACATTATGGCAATAATGAATCAATAAGTTCGCGAAGTTAAACCCGTCAAAAAAGAAAACCTATTGGAAATGAGATTTTTGCGCTTGGGGCGAAAGTGCCGAGGCGAGACTTGTAACAGAATTTGCAAAACTCGTTATAATCAGACGGGAGGGAATAATTTCGAGAACTCATTACCGATATTAACGACATAACGAGACGGATATTACGTTAAATTTTAATACCGTTTCTTGCTTTGATGGAATTTCGAGATACACACGCTGACCGTGTCGAGAGATCGAAGCGGCTGCCTCTTCTCGCTCGCGGAGATTGCGCTTCTCGTTGTAATTGAATTTGGATTTGCAAAAGTGTGATAAAAGTATTTCGCGTCGAATCTCGCGGCGCGCGATACACTTAATTAATAGGCGAACCACTCGCGTGTTAAAAAAGACAAAAACGTGAAGCGCACGTTAATAATTCCGTCACAAATTTTTTTGATTTGTATTTTTTTTTTTTTTTTTTGCGCGCGTCTCGAATGAATCTCGTGTGTGTGTACTCGAACTTAAACTCTTCGAAACCAACCGCGCGTACTTGAATACACGCGCGTGTCATAGAAAATCACGCGCAATCAAGTATTTCGCTTGTGTGTGTGTTTTGGCGCTCTCATAAATTAAATTAAAAAATACTTCATTTAATGACACTCTCGTGTACCAGCAGAAATATGACACTTGTGCGCGACTCTTCACTCCGCGCGCTTATCTGTAAGCGATTCATTATGCTTACCAGAGCGCAACTGATACGGAATGGCAAATAACGTGTAATGATCGCGACACGCGTAATTTCCCGTTGTTCAAAGGTGCATGAGTTGTTCGCTGAAATCTGTCGCATTGTACACGTACGTACGCATTTCCGGTGTAACGAATCGTCGTGTAAATTATTTTATTACGGAATTAAAACGCGCGAAGCAAATCGGCAAAATTCACACGCATCGAATATTCTTTAATTTAATAAACTTAATTATTAACGCAACAATGGAGATATAATTAAACCGATGTAAATTCCGGGCATTTGAATTATATGTGCGTTGTCGTGTAACTCGTTTTATACACATCAAAATTTCAATGCTGCCGAACTTTACGTTCCAACTTATCGCTACAAATTAGTTTGAATCAATAAATAAGGATTTGGAATATAATTATAAATTAGGTGGTAAAAGTGAGAGAAAATAACGTTACTAACTCTAGAAACTGCCTTTCGAAAGATCAAGAGAGTTAGCATTACAAAAAAAAAAAGAAAAAAATAAATAGAAGTTGAAAGAAGAGAATTTTTAATTTTAAAGCTTGACTCTCGGCCTTAATATTATTTATGCTCTTGTCGGGGTACTCTTCTTCAATCACGAATATTTTTAATTTAGAGCCAACAGAAATTAAATTACATATCATTTTTCTTCGTCTCAAAAAGAAAATTTAATTGGAAAGATAATCTCACGGGGAATTATGTGGAGATTTTCAAGCTCGAAACCTACTTGGAACGCAACACTTTTCAATCGTTATATAAGCAAAAGATTTCGTTTGATTTTTATTGTAAAGTAAAAAATTACGTTTTTAAAGTGCATGTTGGTTTTCTTCCTAAACTCTACAATTAATTAGACATATCATTCCACCGGACAAACAAATGTGACACTTCTGGGACTTCGTGTCTCTTGCGAGAGAATTGGTCTAAGATCGAATTCACGAGAGATACTTGTGTGCTCGCGACGTATATCCGTAGCAGTTGAGAATTGTCAGCTCGTCGCCTGAAACGTGCTGGCTGTCGCTTTTACGATCAATTTGTCGTCCGGGTTCGAAGCTCGAGAGAAACTGCCACTCGGCCGTGTTTCATTAACAGGACAAGAAGCGAGGTCCTGACGGGCCGCGTTGGATTTCCGGTTAGATGACGGCAGAAACGGCTGTTTGCGGGAACAAGGCATTTCGATTACCACAAACGGTCCTCTGATGTCGGTACAAGGACCGACTTTATGTCAGCACAAATTTGAATGTCCGCAAGTAATCGCATTCGCCACGATGTCACCCGACGACGCTATTTGGTGACAACATGCGATTGATGTATTTGCATCGTCGTTTTCTACGTATTGTTCTTTACTGTATTGCAACGTTTATTGCAGCAAACAATTGTCATTCAAAATCAAATATAGAAAATATTACAAATCATATGTAAAAAAAATTATATAGAAAAAAAACGGAGTATTGTTTCGCGGGGATTGTTTTGTGAGATTATTAGCGCGCTCAGAAAAGTTTAAAGTGGTATCGAAATTTCATGCGCGAATAGAACGGAAAGATCAATATGTGTACATCCGTGTTCCTGAGTTTGTCACGATAATTAAAACTCTCGAGATCATGGCTTCAAGCACAGCAATTAAGACCCGACCGAACTTGTATAGATAAAACTCCTGCGTGTCCTCTTTCTCTCTCCCTCACTCTCTTTCTGCTATTTTACGTTCTTCTCATGTTGCGCTTTAATTTCTAAACGCCAAAGATTTTGAAATACGTTATAGACCAGAGACAATTTAAGTACTACGTGAAATAAATTTGCTAGATATCACAATCTACGTTATACCACGAATATTGTACAAAAATTATGAACAATAATAAATTACACCGCTCTTCACGGTTGTTTTATCAGAAAAGAACGTTCGTATCGAGCAGAAAATCTCGCACGCAAACGTCAACATATGAGCGATAACACGGGGGATTACCTATTAAAAATATATACAATTTTCTAATTGAGTTGGCATTTCTATATTGCACAATTTATTTCGCTTACCTCGTAATTTTGTCTACTTTCGCACTGATATCTGTACACTCCGCGCGTAAATTCTACGAAGAAAAAATTAGAATAACAATTTGCCGGAAGAATAGCATTTCGCCGAAAGAAATTTCACGTTGAACGAAATCTGTCACGCGAGCGGCGCTTGCGCGAACAAAAAAAATTAGCGCGAGAAGTTTCTCCAACCGTAAATTAGAAAAGCAAGCAAGAACGTGGAACACTCTTATTAATTCCAAAAGAATGTTTTGTATTCCTCTTTTTTTTTTTTTTACATCTGCATACTCTGTTACAGAAGAATAAATTGGAACTGTAGGACTTTTGTGAGGTGTTTTATCGGAAGGAACTCCGTGTCGGGAGTGATATCTAACACGCGATCAGAGGGCGTAAGCAAAACACGGCGATAGTGAGTTAAGAAAGTAATAACAGTATAAATCGAGAGAGAAAGAAAGAGAACGTAGCTCTCTCAAATTATCATTGGTGCGAATTGAAGAAAACAGACTAATTTGATTATTCGCAGATCAAAAGATCTGCTTGTTGAGAGTCTATTCTTTGTCTCATTATGTGAGACACACGCGCACAAGAAAATACGCAGCAAGAGACATTAGATGATTATACGATACACGTATGTTATACAGATTGTATTTGTAAAAAAGACTGAATAGTAGAAAAGGTTTCAGGGTAGAGAATAAACCGTACAAATGTTCGTTACGCGGCTAAAATGAAGTTGAAGAATAAGTAGAGAGAGTCAAGCACGCGCGCGCGCGCACACATACACACACACACACACT